>NKCK01000273.1:0-47874 GCA_003946995.1 Fusarium oligoseptatum
TTTTTTGGCTTACCGGCAGGTGGGTATTACCGGCAGGTGGGTACTGCATGGTATTTGTCGGCAGTTTCTAAAGGAATAATAATTCGTGATGAAAGTTGACAGCATGCTGTAGTTACGCGATGTCGGTGTTTGTCAAGTGATCGAGGATGCAGGAGATGGAGAACAGAACAGACCATAACACTATGAGTTTAACTCTTGACTGGGAGAAATTTACTGTCAAGATATTGTGGTCTAGCTACTGTGTCCCTATGCCCTTGCTACCCCGTTTCAGCCTTGAACGCAAGGAACTCCTGAATGCTGTGTGGTTCCTTTGACCTTCTGTCATCCTTGGTGAGTTCTTCCATGGCATCGATGGCCTGATCGACGGTCTGGATGTTGGTGACATCCTGCACGGTTCCCAGGATTGTCCGACCCATGCTGTAGGCCCCAGAAGTCCATATCTCCCCCGTTGCCCTGTTCTGCTCACTTGCCAGAGCGAGAATGACGGGCAGATTCGACTCCCCCGTATATGTCGCCTTGAACCACTCGAGCTGCTCCTTGGGGAGGTCCTTGGATACATCTGCGACCATACGCGAGTAGGCCGACGGACCAATAGTGTTGACAAGAATACCATGCTCCTTGCCCTCGACCGCGAGTGTCCTAGTGACGCCGAGCATTGCACCTCGGGCCATGACATACGCGGAGCTATTTGGCATTCCAAAGACAGAGTCCGAGGTGAAGTTGACGATTCGGCCATACCCACGCTTCTTCATGTGCGGCCACGCAAAATGACAGAGAGCAAAGGCTCCCAGCGCGTTGACCTCGAAAATCTCCCTCACACCGTCGAGGTCCTGGTCCTCCACCGAGTTGTACTGAATGATGCCAGCGTTATTAATGATGACATCGATGCGGTCAAATTGAGAAATGGCATTGGCCACGATCTTATCAGCGGCAGTGGCAACGCTGTTGGTGTCCGCCACGGCAGAAAGGCCCTCTCTCTTCAGCTCGTCGACCAGCTGTGAGACAGACGCAGCCGAGAAGCCCTGGCCGATGGGGGAGCATCCGACGTCGTTGGCAATAACATTCGCGCCGGACCGTGCAAGGGCGATGCACAGGGGCCTCCCAATGCTGCCGGCGGCACCTGTCACAATGACAGTCCGGTTGGTGAAAGCGTCTTTGCGGGCTGGCTGAGACATTTTATTTTATTGGAAATTGTAAGGGGAAATGCTGGACTGTAAAGAGAAAGATATGGGCAG
Organism: Fusarium oligoseptatum; assembly: GCA_003946995.1. Taxonomy (NCBI): domain Eukaryota; kingdom Fungi; phylum Ascomycota; class Sordariomycetes; order Hypocreales; family Nectriaceae; genus Fusarium; species Fusarium oligoseptatum. Next base: position 1,236 of record NKCK01000273.1, read on the forward strand.
AGCACGCATGAGACGCTCTAAGGTAAGTCTATGTGGTTCTCTATTTATCACCAGTCTGTCAGCGCAAGCCAGAGACGGGGCGTCTTATCTCCTCCTGTCTCTGATCGTCTCGGGGAAAATATCCGGTCCGAAGTGGCTTTCAGAACTCCGGTTCCCGCAATACTAAACATGATGTACAACTGAAGCAAGGGATAACTAGATATCTCGCCTCAAGTAAAACGGGCCTGGCCGTGCTTCGGCGATGCAGTTGCATTAACGGTGGAGCCTGGCATCATTGACAACAAACATGTTTCTTTTTAACATCGGCGAGGAGGCTGGGATTGAGTCGCGGCAAAAACCATCGCTGTCTCTTGAGCACCTTTGCTCGCCTACGACAATAAGTTATATGCTGGGTCAGTAGAAAGTTCAAATTCAAACTGTAGTTTAATAGGATACTGTTTCATTTAAACTACTATACTCCCTCCTAGTCACCTAGTTGAAATTCTTGACATAAAAATCTTCAGTATAGGTATGAACCGAGGTTGGGGGCTCCGGACGATAGGTGGCCACGCAATCTCGTTGACCACCGATTCTCGGCATAATACATTCCGACCGCCTTCAGCATCCGGGACTACGGGCTCCGGGACTGCGGGCTCCGGAACCGGATCTGGACAAGGCCACCGGAATTTCATGTGCCATTAAAGTCGTAGTGGCTTCTTCGTTTGTTTAGGTACAATGTGATTTGCTATCATACATATCAGGCTCTTGACTTATATCTGATTATACTCAAACAAATCAATACCTTTCGCCATGGGCCAGCCTGCGAATCCCGTCATTTGGTCCCCGTCAGAGTACGACCTGACGAGGTCGAACCTCGCTCGGTTTCGTGATCTCGTCAACAAGAAATATGGTCTTTTCCTCAACACGTATCATGACATTCACAAGTGGTCTGTTGACCCTGCCACCGCAGGAGACTTTTGGATGGAGCTGTTTGATTTCCTCGAGATGCGCGCATCCAAGCCTCCATTGAAAGCCTTTGAGCAGGTCAGTCGTCTTCACGACACTCAAACACCGTGCCATCAACTGACGCAGCCTTTCAGGCTGAAAGAAACATGTATCCCAGCCCAAGATTCTTCCCTGGGTCGCGGTTCAACTTTGCTGGAAGCGTGTTGCAGAGCCGCGATGCCTCAGCTATTGCCATGTACGAAGCAACCGAAGGATCTCTGGAGACTCGCCTGGTTACCTGGGGCCAGCTGTACCGGGATGTTGAGATTCTGGCCGACGCCATGCGGACACATGGTGTTAAAGCCGGAGCTAGAGTCGCTGCCATTGTCGAGGCATCGGGTCTTGCCATTTCTCTGTGCCTGGCCACTTTATCCATTGGTGCCATTTGGTCCTCTGTCTCACCCGACTTTGGCTCTCGAGCTATTCTCGACCGGCTTGTTCAGATTGACCCAGTTCTGGTCTTCACCGACACGTCGGTCAATTATAACGGCAAAGCCCGCAACATCGTTTCTACCATCCGTGAATGGGCCAAGACGGTTTCCTCCATGGACAGCGTGAGGAAGATTGTTCTCCATGGGAGGGATGCAAGGTTGGAAGCCGATTTTTCAAAGATGACGGATTTGGAAACGTTCAAAAATAACAGAACCCAGAGGACTTTACAGTTCGAGCAGCTTCCATTTGATCATCCCGGTTTCATCTTTTACTCATCTGGAACTGTGAGTCTTTCTGGGCATTTCCTCTTTAATCTCTGGCTGACGGGTTATCTAGACCGGAGCACCCAAGTGCATCCTGCACAGCGCTGGGGTGAGTAATGTTCTCGGCGACCTGGCTGTGTCAACTAAAATCCTCCCTCTAGGGTGTTATGCTACAGATTAAGAAAGATTATATGCTCCAAATCGATGTCCAGCCGGGCGATATCCTATTTCAGTACACCACGGTTTGGGCTCCTCCCTCTTCCATACTTCAAGTACATCCGTGCTAATATTTCTCAGACGGCTTGGATCATGTGGGCATTTTTACTTACGGCTATGGGCACCGGAGCAAAGATTGTCGTGTTCAGCGGCTCTCCAGTCTATCCCGACGTCAACTTCCTACCAAGCCTCCTGTCAAAGCAAAGGTTGGCACCCGCCACTGATTCAATGCTCTATCAATCTAACTACCTACTGTAGGGTCTCCGTGTTTGGCACTTCAGCAAAGTATCTCACCGACCTCATGGATAGCAACCATACTCCTAGTGAGTCGTCTTTAGTTATTTGTGACAGGGGCTTGCTGACCTTGATATTTAAAAAAGGAGAGGACTATGACCTGAGCGCTCTCAGAAGGGTGACTTCGACAGGCTCTGTCTTGCCTTCAGATGTTGCGCAATGGTTTTACAACAGCGGCTTTCCCAAGACGGTACAGTTGATATCGGGGAGCGGTGGGACTGACTGTGCCTGCTCATGTAGAGAACCTCTCACAGAATATGACTTGTTATGGACAGGTAGAAGCTGATTACCCGATAGTTGTGACAGCCAACCCCCTGACTCCTGTTCATGCCAATGAGATCTCGGGTAAATCTCTGGGAATGGCAGTGGATGTCTTTGACCCCCTTTCTTCGAAGCCTGTATCGATTCGAGACACTGGAAAGCCCGGAGAATTAGTCTGCACGCAGCCTTTCCCAAGCCAGCCTTTGACCTTCTGGGGTCCCAAGGGGTCCGACAAGTATAGAGACGCCTACTTCTCCACAATTCCAGGTGTATGGACCCAAGGCGACCTAATTCGAATTAACCCAACGACAGGCGGCATTCGGATGTTGGGCAGATCGTGAGTGGAACCTCAAGTAGCCCCAGAAAGCGTCAGGCTAACTATTCTATCTCAGTGACGGCGTGCTGAACCCTTCTGGTGTTCGTTTTGGATCAGCCGAAATCTACAACGTCGTCCGGCTCTTCCCTGAGGTTGAAGATTCTGTCTGCGTCGGGCAAAGAAGACCCCAGGACCGAGACGAGTCCGTTGTCCTGTTCCTCAAGGTGAAGACTCCCCAGCGCGCAACCATTGTACTCAAGGAGAGGATCAAGCACAAGATACACGAGAATCTGAGCAAGCGGCACGTGCCCAAATATGTCTTTTACGTCGACGACATACCCTATTCGAACGTTGGGAAGAAGCTCGAAATCATTGTCAAGAAGATCATCAACGGACAGAAAGCTGAATCTACTGTGGTTGCCAACCCGGATAGTCTTTTGATCTATTACAAGTACTTTGACATTGAGACAGCAAGCAAGGAAGAGCCAGTGTCAGAACTAGCCAAGCTATGAAATCGCGGGGTAGACAAGTTACAGGGATTCATTAGAGCAGAGCATAGAAAGTGCCGATCAACAAGCATGATACAGTTGCCTTAATGCAAAGATGATTGTCACAACAAAAGCCCGTGACGGCGAACGGAAATCTCACGGGGTTTCGTTCGGCCCGGATCCGGCCCGAGTCGGTAATCAACCTTCCCCGAGACCTCGAAGATGGTTGCAACCAGGTGAGGACTCGACCACACAAGGGGGAGAGATGCAGGCCTCGCTATGCCACATCCCTGTACCCTGCTCTACCCCGCAAACTAATTGCCTGCGTTGCATCGGCATGGGGCGTCCGGGGTAAGCTAGCCTATTTCAGGGACTGAGCGTCTTTGCCAACCTCAGCTAGACTACTCAGTCCCCACTCTGTACATAATGCTATCACTCCCATCTCTTGTCCAAAGAGGAAGAGAAAGGAACTCTTCCAGGCTATCCCTTCCTCCTAATTGATGCTCTCTTTCCTTTCTCATCATCCACCGTTCCGTTGTACAATGATGGAGACAGACGGCCGAGTTGGGACTCGAGCTGGGCCGAGGACTAGACGACCCATTGCGTGCAACTACTGCCGTCTCAAAAAGATCCGATGTATGCCCTCATTCCTTTTCGTCTTTACTCTTCTGAACTCGACTAAGGAAATTCAATGGCACAGGCGATGGGCAACAGCCATGTACCAATTGCGTGGATCATGATGAGTCTTGTGTGTATGCAACACGGCAGCGCACCCGACTGAGGAAAGCTGATACTACGAATGCCATGGCGGAGCGATTGTCCCGCGTTGAGGCGCTGCTTATGAGTACTGATGATAGTCCGCCTACCCCCTCCTCAATATCTTCGAGGAGCGGTCGGCCAGGCGACTCCTTATCGTTTACCAGGCGGATGAGTGCCAGCCAGCAGTCCGTATCAGACTATCAAGTTCGGTCTCCCATCTTCAGTCAGCGTAGTTCATCAACACGCGCAGCCGGATCCCCATCAGCCAGAAACCAAAGCTCAGATGCAAGCACGGTGATTGGAGCAACCGGAGTGACGCATGCTGGCTCTGATAAGGAGGCATCAAGATATGAACCTTCCCTCAACGGCCTTCTTGAGAACAACGTGCTTCCCGATTCCCGCCACCTTTGCCCTAGGCAACTTGAAGCCGTTCCAGAAGACGACAGGGTACAGGCTTCTCTGATGGCAAGACTGCCGTCCCCTCTGCCGATCGTAACTGAAGGGCATCTCGGCTCTACCCCCACAATCAACGATCACGATGTTGCTTCCAACGCCATGACTGACTCACCGGAAGCTAACAGCGTGTACTCTGGAGAGCTTGTAGGTTTTGAAGCTTCCAAGTCTTGTTTCTGTAAGCTGACTAGGCTGTAGTCGAACTGGGAGTACCACGGTGTGCTTGCGCATGTCCTCGGTGTGCGATTCAGCCATCTAACACAGAAACAGGGCCACGATCCTTTCTATCCATATGCTCAACGTCAGGCGTGCAGTGGGTGTGCAAAAAGACGGGCAGGCCTGAATTTGCAAGATTTGCTTCCCGCCTTACCAGGGATATCACTCAGCGGCTGAAAATTGATACCAAGGCGATCAAAGAGAGGACAGCAGAGCCAACCCCTGAACTGGCTTGGAAGTATGTCACAGGTAAGAGCTTCAGAGAAATCCGGATTTTCTTATTTAAGGACTAACATTAGCCTCTCCGAAGCGTACTTTGAAGGTGCGCGAGAAGCCGCCTTTGGGCTTGTCGACCGTACATCCTTCGAGACTCGCTTGAGAGCCCACCTCGAAGGCTATAGCAAGAACGAGGATCCCGCCTGGTATGCTCTGCGCAATGCCATCTACGCTACAGGATGTCGACTGGAGTTGTCCAAGACTGGAAAGTTTCGTCATGCCTTCCAGACCTCTTGGACATATTTCTCCAACTGTTTGTCCGTGCACCTCGAGTTGCTGTACTTTCAAACCTCCATCATGGCCATACAGGCACTGACCATAATGGTACTATACTCCCCTATCCTTGGGGCAAAAGAGCCTAACCTAACCTGGCTTATTAGGGTTACTTCTCCGACAGCATTGGGAGGTTTTGCCTCGAGTACATGCTGTCTACAGTTGCCCTGCGGCTGGCATGCTCCAAGGGACTTCACCGCCAAGCGGCATCATCTTGGAACATGAGCCGAGAGGAGAAGGAGCTTCGGAATCGCATCTTTTGGGCTGCTTATTGTCTTGAAAAGAACTGCGCGGCCCGCTCAGGTCGTCCTTCAGTACGTCGCGTGCTTCCCTCTTCCACTACGAGAGCTAAAACCCCTCGTTTCTCAGATGATCGACGACGATCAGATAAGCTGCTCTCTACCTCAGAAAGACCATGGTGAAGGCTCTTCGAACTCTCAATTCGCAATCACTGTCATCAAGCTGGCTCAGATGTCCTCGTTAACATCAAAAAGACTCACTCTTATCGAGACCCACCAGCAGTCGGCGGAGGTTCTCGTCAGAACAGTCACCGAGCTGGATCAGAAGCTTAAGACGTTGGCGAGCCACATCCAAAAGGTCGTGGATCTTGATTCGCCATTGGAACCAGGCAAGCCAGGTCAAGATATAGACTTGCAGCAGGCCATATATATCCGCATGGCATATTATACCATCGTGCTAGACGTTCATACACCCCTCAGCTACCCCTGGTCACAGCGCCTCTTCAACCTCCAGGGTGATCCTGATCTACAACTTCAGGTGCAGGCGTCATCGGAAACCGTTATCCAGACTGCAAGAAAAGCAGCCATGGCGACTCAGTTCGTCCGCCTGGACGCCTGCACATCCATCCTGTAGGCCGCAGACGCCTCGTCCAGGACACTCTTGTCCCAAGCTAACCTTTTGTTCCAGCATTGGATTCCACTGTCCCTTGTACGCCCTTATCAACATGTTTGTTCACATACTCGAGGACACGCAGCGCTCAACGGTTCAATCCAACCTTTCCCTACTTGACATTGGGGTAAGCCATTTCCTACGTGTCGAGTTTAATTCAGAGTCAGAAGTCTCGCAGCAGTTCCCCAAGGAGGTAGCGCAACTTGCCAGACAAGCGGTTGAAAGCAGCAATTCCGGTATGACGGGGTCGGTTGAGGGGAGTGGTGTTTTAAACTTGCTGGGCTCTATCGGGCATGGCGAGAAACCAGGCCTCAACAATTGGGTTGATCCCATGGGCGACGTGCGTCTGCTGCCATCCCAAGTCCCTTTATGGCCAACTAACACATTGCAGGGATTCTCGTCCAGCCTTCTGGATCTTGACTTTGAGCATTGTAGTACTTTTTCTTCCTAATCCCGACTTTGAGGACTTGATGAACTTTTTATATTAATCCCCCTTGTATAGGGGCATCGATACTATTATATATGGTCACGGGGCTCTAGTAAACTGGCCAAGAGCCAGGGTAATTGCCAGCTTCTGACATGACGCAAGCATTGGCATGCCTCAGGAGCTTATTTAAACTCGTTCGTGGTCCTCACGATTAAGATTTATGCCATTGGGACCTTCGCGAAAAAATTGCGGTTTCACAGAGCTCATGGACTCATCAGTGGATTCGAATTGATCCACTTGTGTCTATCATGTTTCTCCTATTTATGTTCTTGTGGTGGATAGGCGTTACATGACCATGGTTGACAGACCGCAATGACATGATACCTTTCTTATTCCGTCCTTCTAGGCCGAGACGTTGTTCAGCAGACACCTGAACCGAAAGCGGTGCATTTGAAATCACGAGTATTGAGCTGCTTGCTCTTTGCCCTCCGGATCGCTGCTATAGCTATCCGGTGGTGCTCGTCACGGTAGGTCAGGGAGGAAAGAGCCGTTCTCATACAGGCCATGTTTTGCCACAAATTCCCGATGACAGAAGTTGATCATGTTGCGAACGTCGTTTGTTTGGAGAAGGAAGCTTCAAGTTTGCGAGACATCAGAACCGAAGACTGCGAACATATTGACAAAGTGAAGAAGGAAACGGAAAATGGGGACAAGCTAGATTTTGCTGCTTGACTATATGGGTTATCTAGCGTATTTATACGTGGTAAACTCGCCCATTCCAGCTCCCCAACTGCAGTCGCCATCGCGTGGCCGGCCGACATCTGGGCCCAATATTGAGGAGATTTCGGCAATTCGGGGGTCTGGAATCCGGAGCAGACCCTCAGCTTCCGGCGAACCATCCTAGTTCGGACCGGGCTCGGAGTAATCCATAGCTTTCGGGGAGATTTCGTTCATGATGACATATAAAGTGGGACAAAACGATAAGGATGAGGATGCCAAGATAAGGCAGAAAAACGAACCTCTTTGTGAATCCAGCAAATATACGAATACACTCACAAAATGGTTTCCGACAATGCTGCCAAGAATGGCGTCACCAAGGGCCGTCTGATAGTTGTCGGAGCAGGCTACGCGGGTCTGGCCACGGCCATAGAGCTGGCCAGGAAGGGGTTTGAGGTTGAAGTTGTCGAGGGCGTAAAGCAACTCACAACGCAGGGTATGCGGCCTCGAAGAGCATTCAGGTCTTAACGTGCACTGACATCGACTAGGCGACATCATCCAACTCGGCTCAAATGCCACCCGTGTCATGAGAAACTGGGGAGACGTGCTCGCAGAGGAGACCAGGGTGTCTGGAAAGCCGTCTTCCATGACTATCACTAATAAGCTCGGCAAGACACTCCTTCAAGCACCGATGCCTACAGAGTTTGATGGATATCCGGTTCTGTACTCCAACAGAGGATCCTTGCAGCGTCTGATATTTGATCATGCCAAGTCGCTCGGGATCAAGTTTCGGTTCGGCACAAGGGTCGAGTCCTATTTCGAGCAAGACGACTGCGCGGGTGTTGTTGTTGGTGGAGAACGCCTGCAAGCTGACGCTGTCATTGCCGCAGATGGAATACATAGCACAGCGCGGAAGCATGTCATCGGCATTCACCAGTATCCTCGCACCAGCGGGTTTGCCGTCTATCGAAGTTGCTTTCCACTCGATCTCTTCGCCAACGATCCTCTCACAAAGCCTCTGACTGAGGCCAAGGAAGATACCTTCAAAGTCTGGTTAGGCACTGACATCCATGCTATCATGTTCATCACGGTTGCTGTCCGCCAGGCTGTGATATTTTGCACGCACAAGGCGAGCTTCCTCAGTCTTGCTGCATGATGAGACGTAATAGCTGACCCTTCCATAGGATACCTACGAGGTTGAAGAGTCTTGGTCTAACCCAGGAGATATCGATGAACTCCTTCAGGTTGTCGACGGCTGGGATCCCGTTATCCAGGCGGCAATGAAAGTGATCCCGAAAGAAAAAGTTGATCGATTGGAAGCTTCTCTGGCGTGACCCTATTCGACAGTGGGTATCCCCCAAAGGCCGCATTGTGCTGGCAGGGGATGCTGCCCATCCACATCTACCCACGTCAGGCCAAGGTGCCGCACAAGCATTCGAGGACGCCGCCACTATTGGCGTTTTGCTTAACAAGTTAGCCAGAGACGATATCCCTACCGCGTTCAAGGCTTTTGAGAAGCTTCGGTAAGACACTTTCAAGACAATGATAGGACGTTGTTGACAGCCCACAGATTCGAGAGAACCAGCTTGACGCAGCGAATGGGCTGGGAGACTCGTCATCGATGGCACCAGACTGACTGGGAAGCTGTTTCAGCTGACCCATCGTTTCTCAGAATGCCACAGCCCATGTGGCTGAACAACTTTGACGCTGAAGAGTACGCCGAAAAGCGACTGTCAGAGGTAGTCGAAAGCGTCAAGTCAGGATCTCCGTTCAAGTCGAGCAATTTACCCGAGGGCCATATCCATGAAGACTGGACGGTGGAGATGATGATGGAACTTGAGAAGGAGCAGGCAAAGGAACACTTTTACAGAGTTGCCAATAGGTAGAGGAGAAGGATTACATGGAATTACGGGTGGGTTGAATGAATCAATGTCGAATATCTGCTGTGGGTTAGTGTGCTACTGAGCCAACCTGTATTACAGTCGAATTAGTTGTAAATTGAATTATACAAAGAACCAATAGTATTTCCCCATTTAGTGATGAATTTGAGAGAAGTAGAGCTTAAGCCATATAAATTATATGAACCCTTTATATGAGAAGCCAATAATTCCAAGTCCGACCTAATCACTACAGGGTGGTTAAGTCGGTGGTACCTGTTTATATTAGGAACACGTTAATGATCAAATTTTGCCTGACTATTAATTACTTATGATATAGTTGCCCAATAAATGAAATGATCCTTGCTGCATAATCTTGTTATAGTAATACTATGAGGATAGGATATCAAGGAGAGGTCTTTGCCAACTCAGGTTGATCTTAGTGTTGCTCCTAGCGAGGCCATTAGCCATATGGTAATTGACAAAAGCCGGCACTCAAACCCAATGTCAAAACCACCGTAACCTAGTATATTGACGTATGGGATGCCAATTGACAGCATACAACTATCTCGGCCCGATAGGCGCCGAGCCGGTCCGAATACTCGCCACATCCTTTCTTCAGTATCCGGATAATGGTATATAGCATCAATCTAGCGTCATCTTTGAAACTATCAGCTAAGAAAGAAACAACCCGGAATATTGTCCCAGCGCCTGATTTCCTTTTGACATTTTTATCGACTCTGCTTCTTTAACCTTTGCCATGTCTGAAACGATTGCCTCGAAGAAGGGAAAGTCTGAGTGGCATTATTTGGTACTATTTCTCAGTGTCGTGATATTCATTCTCCCTGCTAACAGTTTTGATTCGGAAGGGAGATCTGACAACTCTTGATAACCTTCACTCGACCCTAGCATTTCCCATGAGCCCTTACCACAAACCCGAGTTGAAAAAGGAGGAGGAGGAAATCTTTGATCATTACGTGAGGTGGCAGGAATTCAACGATAATCGGTTTGCGACGAACCCGGAGGAGGGCGCTGGATTCTATGATCTGCCCAACACGCTTTACTATGACCTGATGGGTTTCATTCCTCGTGAGTTGCGTTTTTGAAAGACTGGGTGTGAACTTTGTGCTGAATAACTCGCAGGCGGAGCCTTCCAAGAGCATTTTTATCACATTGGACGTCAGTACCAGTTTCAGTTTCCGTGTGCGTATGACGAGTGCTCACCTAGTGCACATTATAGCCTACTTTGCAAAGTCGACAATCGGCTTCAAGGACATGGAAATCATTGCCACAGCACCTGATTGGGGCTACTGCAACATGGAGCAGGTAATACCCCAAAACAAACCAGCTGGGTGTGCTCTGATAAATTAATGACAGCACTACTTTGGAACGTCAACCGACGGCCACGACTTTGACTTCAAGTTCCGATACACAGGGTTCCTGCACAAGATAGATGGAAAATGGAAATGGATTCAGGAGCACGTGTCGTTTCCAGTCAATATCGCGACCCAGAAGGCGGACTTTACATGCAGTCAAGACGCTGGAGAGCATCTCAAGATGAAGGATGAAGATAATGAGAAGAGGGATGCAGAGAGTGGTACTTTCGGCAAGATGTAACAGATAGCATAAATGCAAATGTATTTAATATCTTTTTGTCAATGCCTCTTTGGATTTGGCTACTAGAAATCCCATGTCAGGGCCGCTACCAACGCCATGGTGAGGATTGATGCCTGAGCATTTGCTTCCCCTTTACTTTGACGCCGTTGCCTTGGTCCATGGGCTGCTGTCCTTTTTTTTGCAAATGTCAGCAATGAACCTTAAGATGAGGGCAAGCAGTATCAAGATGACATACTCCCCAGACTTGGTACAGGCTCGCCTTGAGGGGGTCACTTCCGGTGGCCTGTTCAAAGACGATGCGGGCGATGAATTCGGCTGTAACCTGCTTGCCATTCTTAAAGTCTACAGTAAGCTCGCCGACTAGGATGATGTCGTTGTAGGCACGGCTCGCGGTAAAGACTCGAAGGACTTGATGATCTCGACGCTCAACGTGGTCCCACGCTGTGCTGCGACTTTGGATGATAGCTAGAGCCCATCAGTAACGTCTAGCGAGTGGCGTCGCATGAGCATTCTTTACCTTCGGTTCCCTCGGACTTTCCGTGTAGGCCGTACACAACTGCATCGCTTGTGTACAGACTAGCAAGTTTTGCTCCAGAATCGGCACCTTTCGAGTCAACCGTGGCATAGAGCTTGTCAAGCCAGGCCTTTGTGCTCTCGGGAGGAGGCAGGTCAGCAGGCCAGACGGTGTTGTTCAATGCCATGATTGGGTTTCTCGTAGGTCAGGATAGATTTGGGCGTCTTGGAATGACTAGATGATGGTAGTGTGTTGGAGAAAGCTTCGGCTGAGCTGGCTGGGAACTCGGGTATGGCCGTAAAGTACTTGTCCTCTTCCCACGGTCGGCCCTCAACAACCCTGGGCCTGCTCCTCCTTGGGCCGCGCTTGATTAGTTCCGGCCGTCTGCGGATGACATTGATTCCGGGCCGAGCTAGCCCCACACGAGGGCAGAAGGGCTGTATTGAGGGCCGGATGCACCTGCAAAGGGTCGTGATGCCGGATTGGCCATGATGAAATTCGGAATTGACTGTCTGCTACAGTCGTTTTAAGCCCGGTTACGTTCTCTGATTTGAATAAGGGCATCCATGACACAATGAGAAAAGAGTGGTTTTCCACGCAAAACGTGAATAATGAATGCCAGATGAAAGTAAAAAGGATGGAAATATACCATGATACAGCCACAAAGCCATCTTCTCTATGTCTTTGATCATCAAGCCCGCAGGTCTCTTCAAACGCAAGGAAATCTAAATCTTGGACTGTGCCTCTTCCTTCCTCATCTGCGCATGAAACAGCTTCGTGAGCTGCCTAACACCCAAGTCCAGCAAGACATCTTCGCTCCCGCCTGGAATCCTGGCACCTGGTACTTCGCGGTAAATCTCTGTGTATCAGACTCATTAGCTTCAAAAGTCTCGGTGAATGCAGCAGTGCAGTGCAGTTCTTTGACTTACTCTCGGCAATCTCTCCCTTGCCCGTACGCGTGTATCCGTTGCCGCCAAACAGCAGGACAGCGCACCTCGCACACTCGTCCAGGACTATTCCCGCGTTGGCCTTGCACATGGCTGTCAAGCCTCCAAGTTCTTCGTCGGCAGTCTTCTTGGACATCTTGGTCAGCTGATATACAAATGATTCCACCCATGCCCATTGCGACTCGAGCAGTGCACCGCACTTGGCAAGCCTATGGCGCACTACAGGTTGTTCGATGAGGGTCTTGACGAGTCAATTTGTTAGCAAACAGGATTCACGTATGAACTAGGTGCTGTATATCTACCTTGTCGAAGGCTCTGCGTTGGAGACAATAGGCGAAAGCCGAGCTAAGGGCAACCCTAGCCTGCCGCGTCACGCCAACTGAGATGAACATGCGCTCGTGGTTAAAGTTGTGCATGATGTATTTCATGCCCTCGTTCTCACGGCCTATCAGGTTCTCACGCGGGACCCTCACATCGTCAAGTTCGATGAACGAGGTGCCAGCCACGATCTGACCCGAAACCTTGAGGCGTCTCCTGGTCACCCCGGGCTGGTCCTTGAGCGGCACCACGATCAGGGAGATTCCCTTGCCACCAGAGCCCTCTCCGCCGGTGCGGACCGCCATGGTGGCGTAATCTGCCATCATGCCGTTGGTGATCCATTTCTTGGCACCGTTAATTACGTACTCGTTGCCGATGAGTTCGGCAGTCGTGGTGATGTTGGCCACGTCAGAGCCGGCACTGAGTTCAAGATTAATTATTAATGCCTGCTAGGTATAGGCCAGTTTAACCTACTCGGGCTCTGTAATGGCAATGCATGTCCTCTTGCGTCCTAGCAAAAGATCCGGGAGGAATCTATTTTGCAGTTGCGGATCCGCGTAAAGCAAAAGAGGGGGCACACCGAATGCCATGCCGGTGGTGATTGAACCGGCCGGGCCAGCCAATCCCGAGCGACTCATCTGTCGTTGTCCATCTCGTCAGTCCAGTCTCTCTTGGTCAGGTCGCATTGCATCGCATCCGTCAGAACGTACTTCATCCGCATAAATTAGGGTATGGAGAGCATCCCATTCCTCTACCGGCACCTGGCCAGGCATGTGGGTAATGCCCAGCCTTTTGAGCCATTCGACAGGCAGAGGCGCTGGCAGAGCTGGAAGGATAAAGTTGCCCCGGGCAAAGATGTCAAACAGGTCGGATGGCACCTCCTCTGCCGTCTCCCACTCTAGAGCGTGCTCATTGAGGTTCTCATCGACAAATTTGCGGCAAGCTGATTGGAACTTGCGATGAGACTCGTTGAAGTACGGCGAGGGGGCTCCTTTGAGCCATGGAGGCTCGGCGAAGGGTATGTGGCTGTTAGGGGAGGGCATAGCGACGAGACTGTATCTCTATGGCAAAGATATGATGTGTTGGAAGAGTAATTGAAGTAGATGCTAAGAGATTATACACACGATGAAGGGCGTAAGCTTACTACATCCAAGAAGACCCCGAATTGCCTCGGCATCACAATGAGACCATGCCAAGCTCGACCGAGGGACCCACTCCGTCTTCCCCGCCCGTACCCCACCCCACTCCGGCCCGAATAGTCCGGGCTTACAATGAACCCCCGAATTAAGACATGGCCCAGCAGATGCATTAATTGCCAACCAAAGCCCGCTTTGAGTCACAAATGTTACAGTAAGCAAATCGGTTTTGCATTACCTAGGCTGAGTCATCACTTATACGCAATTCGTTACATATCACCAATGGCGCGAACGCTTGTTCACAAGGAGGTCCAGTCACTCCACCACCAAGTCCAAACAGTCTGGTCTATCATATCCAAATTCGAGGCCGTCCACACCTGGGCACCCAGTGTTTCCAAGTGCATCGTCGAGGGTGAAGGGGTCGGCGCAGTGAGAACCGTGACCGAGTCGGGCATCACCTTCCAGGAGAGGCTCCAAGTTCTCGAACCCGAGTCCCACACCATTGGCTATCGAATCTTGGATCCTACCCCTTTCCCCATGACTGGATTTCACGGCACCATTCATCTCGAACAGAATGGTGTGGATGAAACAATTGTGACGTGGACGGCCGACGCCGAATCCATTGATCAGCAAGGACTTGCAATTATTTCCCCCGTCATGAGCGAGTTCATCAAGAAGTCTATTTCTGGTCTTCAAGAGACTCTCTCAAAGAGTTAGGAAGAGAGGCCTTCGACCGAGTCTGTGTTGAGCGGCTGGCCAACATCAAGTAGTGGGCCTGGATTATTAGAAGATAGCTATTTCACGAGTTCTGGGTTCAATCTGTAATAAATAGGCCACAATTGACTACAGTCCCAAACCTATAAGATTTCCTACATTCTTGATCCCCCTCAATTTTCACCCCGACTCATGTTAGACTCTAAAGTCAAGCCCGGAGGCTGTGATAAATCCGATCCATGAGGACGGAAATATCCGGGCCGGGTGTTTGTTTAGGTCCAGACGGATCGCATGTATAATATTTATGCTGCGTAGCTCGTAGGAGCGATGAGTCTGAGAGGTCATTATACTGCAAACACGGCAACATACTGCGAGAACAACATGGCACAATCAAGCTCCCCTTCACTCGAGCCAGCCTTCCTGGCCCGCCTGTATCCCGCCCCTGACTTTAAAATAGGTAACACAATCAATACCACTTACCCCAGGGCCCAATACTTACTAAACACCGACAGGCAGCACTTCCAATGGAGAGATTCTAAACGTCGTGGTGAGTCTCCAAGTAGCCACGCCATCACATTACCTGTGTCATTAGCTCACCGCTGTGAATCCCAAAAGCCCATCTCATCCGGGACCGTCATAAGTGAGCCAGGGTTCGGTATTCCCTTGGATGCCGAGATCGCCTTCGGATCTGACTACGTCCGCATCAATCCTTCTCAATCTCATGCACGGATTCATGTCAACGCCATCCTGAAGTAAGAACCTTTTCGCAAGAAGATTTCTTCCTCATGACTAACCTACCTAATCCAGAAACAAAGACGGCACCCTGGTCACCTATTCCTACCGCGGTGTCATCAAGATGGATGCTGCGTTCCTGGCCATTCTATCAGGTTCCCCTGATGCAAAGACGACAACCTTTGGAAACGCCGTCTCACATGTCACTTTTCAGGCAGGCCTGGGGCCGCTTAAGGAGCTTGAGGACAACTTGTTTGTTGGTAGCGCACGCTTTGTTGTTGAGGATAAGGGATTTTTTATAGAGACAAAGGTTAGTCGCGTCGTTGGTTGACCCGCAAAATTTGGACAGAACAAGTAGCAATGTTTGCGATACACCGAGCCGTTTGAGGCCTAGGACGGTCCAGTAGCTGCCAGCAGAGAATGACATAGACATTTCGCTATTTTTTAGGGATATCTGTTCCAGTATACACTTGGGAATTGGTCTGTGGTGAATGAAGGGTGCGTGTTTTTATTGACACCTCGGTGCAAGACTAAGTTTCTTGAAGATCGAAATGACACTCCACCTACTCAAACACCAAGCGGTTCGTGATGCTTCCAATCTCCGAGATGCTTACCTGGACAGTATCCCCATACTTCAACCATGCAGGTGGCTTCATGAATGCTGCAACCCCGCCCGGAGTGCCAGTGAGGATCACCGTCCCAGCCCGCAACGTGGTGCCACGACTCAGGTGGACGATGAGATCTCCAACACCAAACAAGAGGTCATCCAGCCGTGCTCGCTGTCGCTCTTCACCGTTGACCTTGGTCACCAAGGTGAGCTGATTCACGTCGCCCACAGCCGTAGGCGAGACGATGACGGGTCCCAGGGGCGCGAATCCGTCGAAGCTTTTGGCATATCCATGTTGCTGTCCACTGATCTCAGGAAGTTGCCAGTACCGGCTACTGACGTCGTTCGCTGCAGCGTAACCCAGAACATTTTTAAGAGCGTCCTCGCTCGAAGTCACATTCTTGCAATCCTGGCCGATAATGACGGCCAGTTCGCCTTCATAGTCCATGTTGGTACACTCTGGGTGGACATGAACATCGTCAAAGGGCCCGCTCAGTGCATCCGGCGGCTTGGTGAAGACAGTGGGATACTTCGGGGTGGGGAAGCCAGCCTCCGAAATATGTGTCTTGTAGTTGAGGCCAATCCCGTAGATGATGGGAACCCGCCGTAAGGGACTCAACACCTAGAAGAGAGATGAGCTAAAGATCTCAATGGTTCTTAATAATAACTTTTCACTCACTTTTTGATATCTCGGCAGTTGTTGCAGTTGCCTTCAGGTCCCAGGGATCATCTCCGGCATACACCGGAACCTCTTGGCCGACCAGGTCCCCCAAGGATGGCGATTCTCCATAGAGGACACGGCCACTGGGATCCTGAAAACGGACCAGACGTTCAAAAATTGTTCTTCATGTTTTCTGTTGATCGATCCCTAACTACGTTTGGGTGAGGAGCGGGATTGGGCTCACTCTGGTTGTCTGGTCTCCTTAAGGAGTTCTTACCTTGAGAACCGATTGGCTCGGAACACCGGTGTGCTAGTTGATCCAACCGGAAGTCACCCTGAGAGGGAACAAGATGATGGTCAAACACCAGACGTGCTCAGTTCTAAACAGCGTAACCCTATCGAGGCTTTGTTTCCTCCCCCTCCTTCCCTGCTTGGCCACCCTCCCATCCCAGAGCGCTGCAATCAGCCAAGTTCGGGCGGCTTTGGGACGTAGCATTTAAGCAGGGGTCCCCGGTCTCGAGTCCGGGCGGGGCTCCGGGAGTCAACAGTCCGGACTCCGGCCAATCTTAGTGACATTTCCTTCTGCGGGGGTGGCTGGTCCGGATCTACAGGTAGCCCTTAGTCACATCTCTGTGTTCTCCATTCTCCGTTCTCCGGCCTGAACGCCGTCCGGAAGTCGCATATCTCTTCCCCGAGACAGCCAATCAGGATCGACATTTTTGTAATCGGAGACCCTGCCCCCTGTCGTCTTTGTCATGGAGGGTGGCTTCCGAGGCCCCCGAGAGGTGCGACGGTTCGGACCTTCGAGTCCTCTACCAACAAGAAGAAGCAGGGTACGAGCCTGATCATAGCAAAACTGGCTAATGAATTTGTCGTACAGGTGATGCGAGGGTCTGACCTGTTCCTTGGACTATCCCAGTCAACCGTGGGAAAACGCTTGCACATATTTGTAGACTATTTAATTAATCTTTAGATCTCTTATTAAGCGAGTTGCTTAGAGGCATAACTTTAGCTTCTATAAACCCTACTAATTAAGCAAAGAAATAGGAAGAACTTATAAGAGATATAATTGAGATGACTAAAAAGATCTTGAGAGAAGTTGATGTTCAGTCTCCCCAAGTGTATATGTGTTTGTGTGTGGTATTTTTCGTCCTACAGGGTAGCACTGCCAACCGCCTAATTCGGAATATTATCCAAGATTTGTGGGTCACTATGACCCACCAGACGCGTCGCGTATCGGACTTAGAGGCTCGACACGCGACAAAGGCCAACCGCGCTTCTCTAATTCCAGTGTGCTCAATCCACTTCATCTGTCCGTTAAAAATATAAAACTCTCATGATTTTTAGTCCGTCCCTCCTCGGCTACTTTTTCTTTGCCAAATACCGAGTTGATAAATCCGGGCGTAAAATTGCCTTCCGAGTCTAGGTCCTTCACTGCCTTTGACCAAAGATCCATGATAACTTGCTTGTGACCTGCAGAGCGTGGCTTAATATCGCATCTAAGAATCTGTCAGCCCATGTCGTTGCCCTCGCGCACAGCTGACTCACTCAAAATCCTCGGGTCTCACAATCAGACCCGGCGTCACGGCATCGCGGTTGATGGGCACGATGGTACCCATAGAGTCTCGTGCAGGATTGATGGTGAATCCCCATAGAATACGGGAGATGGCGAGGAATAGGTTACGCTCGGCGACGTGGAAACCAGGGCAGACTCTCCGCCCGGCACCAAAGGTAAAGTGAAGTCTTCTAGGAGAGTCTTGGGTGATCGCGTTGTTTTCAGTCAAGGTTGTGCCGCCAGTTTGTCGCATGGGGTTGAAACTCCTAGACTCCTTGAATCGTTCGTGATTCAGTGTCCAGACCTTTTGAGAGTCAGCCAGTGAGTAGTTGCCACCATCACTCATCAACGGAAAACACCAACATTCATCATCACCATGGACCCCTTTGGAATGACCATGCCGTTATAAACGTCGTCTTCCTTGGCCGAGTGAGGAACAGCAGCACTCAGTGTACTCGGTGCCCCTGGTTGGTCTATCAATATCTTTTTCTCTGTTTCTATCTCAAGTTGAAAACGCACATCTCAGGGTTTCTTCCACGACACCGCGTACACAAGGCAAATCCTTACGGTCATTCCATTCTGGAAGTCGACCGTTGCCGATGACCGAGTCGATTTCCTCTTGAGCTTTTTTCTGAGCTTCCGGGAAGAGAACCATGGCCTATTTGCGAGTTAGTACCATCGTCGTACAGCGTGCTCTCATATATGTTCCTTGATGAAGCCTAGGATTGTGTTGGCCGAGGTATCCCTAGGAAGAGACGTTAGCCCTGACTGTTGAAGACATAGCCAGGGATGGGAAAATGCTAACATGGCAGCCCCAAAACCATGGGCCGCATTATGGGCTATCTGCCGATCATCGAGCCGGTCTGCGTCCTTATCTAGCAGCATATCGCCGATGAAACCTAGTAATCGAGTTCAGCACAAGCAGAATGAACTCCATGGGCCTGTTGACGAACTGGGACACGCGTTTCCACTTTCTATCCTCTCCTTGGCTCGGTTCAGAAGCTGGGTAAAGACACGATTCTCTAGGCTCTGGAGATCGCGAAGCTTTCTTTTACTGGGAAGCATCCAGTAAGGCAAGAAATGATAAAGGGGACGTAAAAAGGCGTAGAAATCCACTAGTTGAAAGTTGGCGGCCTCGGACGTAACGTCCATCCACTGTCATGGTTAGGAGGTGTTGTAAAGCCATAAAGCCCAGGATACATACCTCGAGCAGATCCTTCACGTAGCCTGTGTCGGTTGCTGGAGTCCTCCAACCGTAGAGCAGTGCCGTGGAGATGCTTGCTGTATACCGCTGCACATGCTGGACCCAGCCCTCAGGCCGAACGGCGAGATCGTTGATGAGCTGCAGACTGTCAAACGCCTGGTATGGGAGGTATCTGTCTGCTGACTTGACATTAAGACGGACATGATACATTTTCCTCTGCCGGCGCCAGATGTCGTCATTGCTACAAGCAAGAATCAGTTTGTGTCATATCACGCTGGGGAATTTGGGGACCTCACTCGCGAAAGGCAATGTTGAGGTTATCACCAAAACTCCGAATGTAAAGGTCTGGACGACAAGAGTAGTTACTGCTCCTCTTCTCGATGAGGTCTCTGACCACAGTAGGATCATTGAGTAGGAATAGATTTTGCCCTCCAAGTTTCATTGCCGTTATAGGACCATCTTCACCTCTCGTTAGCTCAACTGGTCAATAACGATTATGGTGGGGTTCTGACATTGTTGTGCCAGCTTCTGAAACTCGAGATGAAAGTTTTTAGTTGGCATTTGATGTAGGTTGCCAAGGAGAGGCAACGTAGGGGGCCCTGGGCTAGTTATTAGCGTCTTGACATGCATTCATTCAAAGCTCAACAGCGAATATACCTGGAGGGAAGGTCTTGGGCCTGATGCCATACTGTAGGACTTTGGTGGCAAAGAAAACCAGGCACAAGGCAGCCAATGAGTAATAGTAAAAGTATAGACCTTCTGCTGTGACCATGATGGATTCTGATGCCGTATCAACAGACTTGAATTAACCCAGGACCTTGATTTATCAACCTGTCCGGAACTCAATGATACCCGGCCCGAATGTCCACATCTTTCCACCTAATCGGCAAAAGGGAAAAGAGGGAGCCGGCCTCCGAGGGATGACAGAACGGTTGTTCCGGGGGAACCGGTCAGTGTGGGATAAAAGATTCATCTTGATACTACGCCAGGACAAGTCCGAACAAATTGATGCGGACCTAAGCCTTGTGAGAATCTTTGCCCAAATTCAATCACTGTACACCATGTCGTGGAAATTCCCAGTCGAAAACAAGATTATCGTGGTCACGGGCGGTGGATCTGGTGCATGCCTATACCCTGTTGGCCATGTCACTCTTACAAGCTAACAAGACTGCCACTACAGGTATTGGGCTTTCATATGGCCTCCTCGCTGAGAAACAAGGGGCCAAGGCCGTCTTGGTCGCCGACATCAGCCTCACCGATGAGGCCAAACTCGCTATCAAGGATCACACGTCGTTTGAGTTTATTCAATGCGATGTGACGAAATGGAGTGACCTTCAAAATCTAATCGATGTATCCGTTGACAAGTTTGGAGACGTCCCAGACGTATTTGTTGCGTCTGCTGGAGTTTTTGAGCCGGTAAGAATGCTCCCTACTGAATTCAAAGAGTAGATGCCTGCTCAAAGAATACACCACTCTGATATTTCTGACTGCTTGGCTTACATGCATTGCATAGCCCTACTCCAATTTCTGGGAAGACCCTGAGCCTTTTTGAGAGCAACGGCTACAAACATGTTGACATCAATGTCAACCACCCAGTCAGTACTACTCATTGTCGAACTCTGGAAGAAGTATTTCCTGAGTAGTTTGGTCCAGATCAAACTCACAAGACTTGCCATCCGCGCTCTTCTGGGCAAGAACAAGCAAGGCGTGGTAGTCATCGTTGGCTCCATCGCAGGGTACAGCAAGCAGTACCCAGCACCCATCTACAGCGCGACAAAGCACGCTGTGGTGGGCTTTACTAGGAGTCTTGGGTCTGCTCAAGACCTGCAAGGCGTCAAGGTTGTCTGTGTCTGCCCAGGGTTTGTGACCCTGGCCCGTCCCGCGAAGCATTAATAACCACTTGGAACAGGATTGTGACGACTCCCATCTGGACAACCGGTACCCCTGGATCCGGGGAGCGATTCGGAGTGAATGAGTCTCTTGCCATCACCTCTGATGAGGTCGCAGAGGCAATAGGCGACGCGGTGGAGTTGGCAGAATATCCAGGTGGAACCGTTTTGGAGGTGTCCAAGGAGGGAAGAAGAGTTATCCCAGAGTGGAATATCAAACCACCCGGCTTAGTCGATGGCCAGATGGGGAAGGGTACAACTGTCCCGCCCGAGGTGATTGCCAAGGCCCTGGGACCAATCCTGGCTCGCACGGCTGCTGAGAAAGGTTGCTCGGAGTGAAATATGTATCCCCGGGCCGGCCGGAGCAGCGGCCTCCGGCCCAACCATGGTCTAACCACCGGGAATTTCAGTTGCCAATTGTCCAAATGGGTTGATATTCATACGCTTTGAGGCAGATCTGGGATTAATAATAGTGCATCGTCCTTCCGTCAAGTGTAGCAATGAATCTCAAGTAACCAAGTACCAAGACACAACTTACTATCATGGCAACCGTGAATGGCATTGCAAGAAACGGCACCGGAAAGCTTGTCAAGCTTCCAGATGACACCGTACTAATCATTGGGGCTGGGCCTGTTGGCTTAATGACGGCATCGGTGCTGGCGTACTACGGGGTGAAATCAGTCATCTTGGAGAGAAACCAGGAGCCCACCAAGTGAGACGACACGGATCAAGACACAGATATTGGCTATGTTGAAGCTAACTGGTATTAGATGGCCAAAGATGGATTTGACCAATGCACGCTCTATGGAACTGTTGGGGAAGATCGGGCTAGCGGACGGTCTTCGTGAGCGAGGTAAGTCCAATTTTCTTGCCAAAGAGGACTAGAAGGACTTGACTCACGCTGTGAAATCAACTCAGGTGTACCCAGCAACATTCCCTATACAGTCCTAATGTCCACTGGCCTCAGCCAGGATGCCGCTTTCACGCAATGGAACCACCCCTCAGTCGATGAGTACAGGGAGCAGATCAAGGCCAAGAATGATGGAACTCAGCCTCTGGAGCCATATCAGCGAGTGTCCCAGCAGGTCTTTGAGACATGGATGAGAGACCTGTGCCAGGATAACCCACTCGTCGACCTTCGGTACGGACACAAGCTTGATTCGATCAATGAGACTGAAGGTGGGATGGAAGCGAAGATCACTACTACCAAGGATGGGGAATCTTGGACATACCAAGCTAATTACGCTGTCTCATGCGATGGAGCGTCGAGTAAAAGTCGCAAGAGCCTAGATATTGGCCTTGAAGGTGGCCCGATGTAAGGGACCGTATGCTTCCATTCTAGATCACTTTTTGCTAACTGACACAAGGCCAGGTTCGTTTCTCCTGATTCACTTTGAGTCCCGCGATCTCGAGAATCTGCACAAGCAAGGTCGCTTCTGGCACCTCTTTTTATTCAACCAAGGTACATTTGGCGGTGCCGTCATTTCTCAGGATGAAAAGGTCAGTTCCCACCAGTCTTCGTTCCAAGCATAACAGCGGACTAACAAACGTTCGACACTGTCTAGAACATCTTTACCGTTCATTACCCCCTCAGCCCTGGTGTGGACGAACACTCAATGAGCTCCGAGGATGCCGTGTATACCGTGCTCGGGGGAGCCCATGGGCCATTCAAGATTAAGATTGACAAGGTCCTCGTGCGTTCTACTTACCGTCCTAGCACCGCGGTTGCAAAGTCATTCTCAGGCCCCGGTCTACGGGTTTTCCTCGCAGGAGACGCCGCACATCAGAACATACCCACAGGCGGCTATGGCATGAACACAGGCATCGGAGACGCTTTTGACATTGCTTGGAAGCTTGCCGCAGTCGTCAATGGATATGGCGGCCAAGGTCTACTCAAGTCGTACGAGCAGGAACGCCAGCCCGTAGCAGCCCAGATTGTCGAGCGAGCGGCTTCTCACATGTCGGTTCATCTGACCGCCGTCGAGTTGCTGGGAAGCGATGTCTCAGAAGTCAACAAGACATCGGAGCGGGGCACTCAGTTGAAGGGAGCCCTCCGTGATCATTATGGCAATCTGGATGGGGAGAACACTGACTTAGGGATAGAGATGGGATACCGCTACGTGTCTCGAGTCTGCATCCCTGACGGCTCTGAACCTGAGCCCAAATGGGATCCTCACTCCTATCTGCCCACCACATGGCCTGGAAGTCGAGCCCCTCATGTGTTTCTAAACGATGGGAAGTCAATCTTTGACCGGCTCGGCCCAGACTTTTCTCTGGTCGAGTTCAAGGACAATGCCAACCAGGACATTGGTAGTGACTTGATAGCCAAAGCGGCTAAAGGACTCGGTGTGCCCGTGACCCGTGTCACGTTGACCGGGGAGACCAATGCCGCCAAGATATGGGAGAGGAGGCTTGTTCTGGTTAGGCCTGATGGACACGTTGCTTGGAGGGGGGCCAGTGTGAAGGATCAGAGGGAAGCTGACCGTGTATTGGAGACGGCTGTTGGTTGTGTTGCTTGATGGAGGACCTGGTTGTGAGATACATGTGATGCTAGAGAGGCAATGTCACGACTCTTTGAGTTGCTAGCCTATTAAAGAATAAGAGAGACATCTTCCGAAGTACCGTGTTCCTTGATATTATGGCTCATGGCTTCTTTTGAAGATGTCATCGAGATCAAGGGTATTTCCCTTCTGAGGCCTGGACCTGGAGCAGGGTTTGTTGATACTATTGGACATCTATACAAATCTCAACTGTCACTGCGTTTGCCTTTCCTGTTCATGACTATACCCTTCTCCTTGGCTTCCATCCATTCCTTCTCCACAATGTCGGCATGCTTCTTGCTCCGGGGCTCAAGCACGGCTTCAAACCTAGCAGGGACATTCAGAAACCCGGGCTCCGTCACTATCTCGGGCTCTATCTCTTGACCGTTCTCATCCTTGGCGCGCTTGATGTTGAAAGCCCAAAGGGTACGTGCCATGTTGATGAATAGGGAGTTCTGGGCCAGGTGCATTCCGCTGCAGATCCTCCTTCCGGCACCGTATGCAAAGTGGTCTCGGAGATTTCCATCAGATAGATTCACCGACTCAGCGCTGGTGTAGGGGTCAGAGAGGAAACGAGTAGGGTCATACGTATCGGGGTGTTGCCATCTATTGTCGTCGTTATGGATCGACCTGGATTTGTAAGCTTGAGTATGACTTCCAGGTTCGGAACGAGACTCACCACCAGTTCAGCATGACGACGCTCCCCTTTGGGATAAAGTAGCCGTTGTACCAATCATCTTCTGTTGAGGCATGGTTCATGCCAGGCTTAGTGATTGGCCAGAAACGCAGAGTTTCTTTAACCATGGCGCGGATGTAGGGCAACTTGTCCTCGTCCTCATACGTCGGCATCCTCTCAAAGCCAACCACACGGTCAAGCTCCTCCTGCGCTGCGGTTACCACGTTGGGGTAGATCTGGCAAACAAGGATCCAGGCGTTGATGACGGTCGAAGTGGATTCACTCCCAGCCTCGACCAGACCGCCTGCCGCATAAGCAGCCTGCTCTTCGCTGATACCACTCTTCTCTAGCCCTGCCTTGTAGAAGTCGCGGATAAAGCAGTCTGGGGCAGTGCCGTTCTGGACTTGCCGTACAAGATCGCGGTAGAATCCGAGATAGACCTCACGGTCGTATTCGAACCATTGACGACCAATCTTCCGCCAATTCTGGACAAGAAACGACGGAAGGCTTGCAAGTGATGGGAATGCATCAACCAGCCATTTACCGGGCTCAGACATGAGCGTAAAATGCTCAAGAACCTCATAAATCTTCTTGATATAAGGGTCAGTCCAGTCTGCAACGCGGTGTCCATAAGTAACGGTCATGACAACACTGGCTGAGTACCGACGGTTAATATCATAAAATGCTCGACTGTCCTTTGAATGCAGAAATTCGTAAAGGACCTGCTTTGACTCAAAATCCTGGACCGGCTTGTAGGTCGCCGAAACGTTGAAATTGAGGGCAGCGTGACTGAGCTTGCGCAGCGTCCTCCAGCGCTCACCGTAGGGCATGAAGATTTCTCGGTTCTGGTTAGATGTTGCCTCGAATGCCATGGGCATCCTCGGTCGAGATGAATACTTTGATCCTCTCTTGTCCATGAGTTCTTTGGCGACGCTGGCAGAGTTGACCCAGATCCAGTCTGAGCCGCCCATTTTGGTGTAGACGATCGGGCCATACTTCTTCGCCCACCCTCGTGTGATGCTAGGGATGGCATCTAGGTTGGCAAGGGAGGGGAGATTCCCGATCAGAGGGTATCCTTTTGGCCCTGGTGGTAGCAGCCGCCGGCGATGGTCATATGTCAAGGCAAAGCGCACGGCGATGAAGCCCTAGTGATGATTAGAATCTCCTACCTGACTAGCTCAGAGATAGTTGACCAACAATGACAAGAATGGGCAGCGAGTATTTCCCTAACAAGACTGGGAGAACTGCCTCATTGATCAAGTCCAATAATTTGCCCATTGGTGCGAGCAGAGAGAAGACTTAGGTGTAGATGGAAAATCTCAGTGATGAATTACGCTTGCCTGCGATCGATCCAATGTTCTCTCGAGGGGTTGACGGAAAAAAGAGAATAGCTGTGATAGCATTTCTAAGAAACATGCTAAGGAACTTTATCATCTTTTATCCAATCAAGATAAATTGGATCCCGTTGCGTCTCCGGCACATTGTGCGATCACTCCCGCGGGGTTGGTACCCGGAAGGCGGAGGCACACTCGGCCCGGTGAACATGGCATGACATAACAGGACCGCAAGTTTACTCCGGGGCTTCAATACTACCGCACTTGCTTGGACACTCCAGCGATAACTGTGAGCTGGTGATTTTCCTGGCGGCGATTGGGAAGCCTCCCTCTGCTAAGTTCTTGCGAGAAACATTGAGTTGCTATTTGGGCATCTGGAAAGAAGTCAAAGTCACGTCAGGTGGAAGGATGGAGTACACAGTTTGATAATCAAAGGATCTAACGCTGCTTGACCTGACCTAATATGCTTCGAGTTTGACACATCTAGTCTGAAAAGTCCTATCTTGCTTGTCATCACTATCCAGAATCCTCTCCGTCACTTCCCTTCTTCTTAAACTCGACAGACTCAGTTGCCCCTTGCTTCCCAGTAAAGTCTGCAAGCTTGGTCGCCATATCCACGGGGAACGAATAATGTTCATGGACATACTTCCAATCTCCATCTACCTTGCGAACCAGGGATGTCGAGCGGAACGAAAAGTCATACGGCGATCCATCAGCCGCAGTTCCGTCGACCCGCTGGACGGCAGTGATGTATCCAAACTCCTTGGTCACAGCCGTGATCTCCACCTCTCGGAACTGCTGGTTCGTTTTCCCGAGGTACGGAGTTATGTGGTCGTAGTGCGGCTCCAGGTTTGGCCGGGACACAGTTCCCATCAGATCAAAGATGGAGTAGTCCTTTAGCTCGAAGAAGTTCTTCCCGGCCGGAACGTCCGTGTGACTAACGTGGTTAAGAAAGTTGCCAAACTTTCTGTAAAAGCCTAGAATCTCTTCTTCGATGGCCTTGAGCGACCGATCATGGAACTGGCCGAGACGTTAACCGTCGAGAAAGTTATTGCAGCCATCCAAGCATCAACACTTACTCTGCTAGGTGGATTGCTCAGGTCCCTGTGAAGATCGTCGACGGTCGTGAAGTCAGTCTGTAGGCGGAATATTAGCCATTGAATCATCTGCGTGGATGTTCTGCTCACTTCTTTCTTCCAGTCAGACATGTTGATGATGTGGCGAATGAAGCAGACAGTAGTTGTAGTGTAAAGTGAAAAGACAACCAAGAGTGTAGAGACTATTTGAGTCACACTCCGTCATTTGCCGTGTCTTTATATGATTGATCCGGTTGACACCCCGTTCCGGCCCGCAGATCAATTACTGTCCGGAAGGTTCCCACCTACGGATGCTTGTCAATAAGCTCCCATGTCAATCTATAACTAGGCCCTGTCTTAGGTAGCCAATCTGGGCTCCACAGCTGATATTGGGTCAATTTAGCATCAAAGAGTCTTAACAAAGGAGCACTGATGGTGACTTCAATGCGTAGCTCCTCCGTATGAGTCAACACGAATCCCAAATTCATTAGAGATGATCTCTTTGCCCTCAAATGAAGGTGGGCCTAAATAACTAGCCTGTTTATAGGTTCAGGAGATGAATCGTGTCCAAGTTTGAGAACAGGGGCGTTCAACTACATTGCAATATACACTTATGATTCCTTGTAACCTATCAATCGCCTCCCAATCATCTACTCATTTAATTCACCAACACATCATAGCTCTCCCTGATATCTCTCGGCGGCGGCTTTGGTATGGAATCAAGGCCCCGCGGCCCAATGTTAGGCCTCTTCTTGATCAAGGCCTCGCTCTCCCCGTCCTTCAGCCTGCGGATAAGATCTTCGGGGTCAAAGTCCACACCGAGGGGGTTCTCGGCGTACTCCGGCGACGCCATCATTGCACTGGCAGCCTCAACCGTGTCAAAGTTATCCACCTGCGTCTCGATCTGGTTTCCGTCGGGGTCCTGGTAGTAAATGCTCGTGGTCGGCCCATGGTTGACGCACCAGATGGGGGAGATTCCTCGAGCCTTGCGCTGCTTATATGCAGTCAAGAGATCGTTGAGGGTGTCGAATTGGAAGGCAATGTGCTCTAATCCCGCCGACGTCGGGACCTTTTCAGTTGTCCCAGGGACGTTGCCGATGGCGAGACGATGATGCTCCTCATCGTAGGTTAGAAAGGAGAGAAAGTCATTCTCAAAGGTGGCATGGGCTCCGAGGAATGTCTTGTAAAATGCAACCATGGACTTGTAATTCGGAGTCCGCAACACAATGTGTGCAAGACCCTTGGGGGGTAGAACCTGACCAGACGATGCACTGTTGTGGGCCATGTTGTAGAGGAGTGGAAATAGCGTGTAGTCCAAAGGTTACAGCGTTTCTGCAGAGTTCAGGCGAAACACACATATAGCAACTTCGGCTTTTCATTCAAGGAAGAATATTACACCAGGGATCGGATCATGCTTCCGGAGCGATCTACCCACTTCCCGGAGTCCCGGAGAAAACAGCCCCGAGCGCAGACCCGGGCGCGGAAAAGCAGAGCCGTCCACTCCGGCGGGAATAAAGCAGTTCTGTCCGCATGGAATAGTCGCCAAGTTGCCCTCTTTTGTAGATGTGTCAAGGGGTTGGTTAGTTAGGCTAACACATCCACCTCGGATGTGTCGGGGAGTGAATCAAGATTGCATCAACAGAAGCCAGGGGAGTGTCAACTTGCCTGCCAAAGCTTTATCCGAGCCCTTCCCTTCCGGCCCTGTAGTCTGCCACGTCGAAACGGGCTGTATGGCTATCTTGAATCACTACAAACGATGGAGAGTCCCGTAGATTCGTCTATCAACCGTCAATCCAGTCTAACCAACAGCGCCTGCACCATGGCGTCACTCACTCTAGTGTCAAAGCCCAGGTCTGGACTTCACGCCAAGTCTAGTCGACGGGCCCCTTTGGCCTGCCTCCGCTGCCGCCAGCGAAAGGTCCGATGCGACGTCGCTATGAACGGACAGCCTTGCATGAACTGCGGCCTTGACGAAGAGAGTTGTGTTGTCGCTAAAAGAGGCACAAGATGGTACCCTACCCACTCACTCCAATGCCCTGTCCTCCAATACCCGCAGTTAACGAACATTATTTAACTAAGTCCATCAAGCAACCCTTGGCGTAGTCGAGAATTTATAAAGGACAAGCAACAGATACAAACCAGTGATGCGCCAACACAGCAGTCATCAGGCCCAATGCCGCCACAACTTGATGCTCAGCAAAGCCCAAAGTCCCAAGGGCGAAGCGATGATCATGAAGAAGGCTTGTCTTCAAGTCGGCCAAGTGCAGTTCTTTCTCGTCCCGACACGATCAAGATTTTCTGCGATATGTTAGAGCCTAGTAAGACATGCCTCCCATCGCTCGATGATAGGTGACTGATGAAGTTGGACGAGTAGGTCAGACGTATGGCAATGATCCCTTGACTTTGACTATGCACACCGAGCCAACGAAGCCGCCTAATATGGTTGTGTACTGTTCATATTCCTTCATTACCCGAGCCGACGTCTTCTACACTCCAGTTCAAGACATTGAGTTCCTCAACTCAGAAGGCTGCTTCGACCTACCTGCACCTGCAATATTGGATCAGTTTCTTCGTCAATACTTTACAAATGTCCATCCTCTTCTGCCCATGTTGAGCGAGCAAGACTTTTGGGATGCACGGTCTCGCCCAGATCCTCCTCAGTCAAAGATGCTAAGTCTGCTGTTGGTGCAGGCCATGCTCTTTGCGGCATGCAGTGTATGGCTTCACTAATACTATCTCCCTCGTCGATTGCTCATGGCTGACTGGCTGACTTAAATCTTGGAAACTAGTTCATGCCATTGAAGACGATCAACCGTCTTGGCTACGACAGCATTCGCAGCGCCAGATCAGCATTCTATAGGAAGAGCAAGGTATGTATTGCATGGCAAAGGCCCCAACCACTCGGGTCTGACTGACAGTTCCAGCGCATTTACGACGCGTCTCTCGAGCCGTCGAAAGTGGCAACAGCTCAGGCTGCGCTTCTGTTGACCTACTGGACTCCTCCGCTCAAGGCCGACTCCAAACCCAACACCATGTGGCTCATGATTGCCATAGAGAACGCCAGGAGGTGCCAAGCGGACCGTCTTTCCGATGTGTCACAGTTCTCCTTGCTGCCCACCAGTGAGAAATCTACCCTGAGACGGCTGTGGTGGTGCTGCATCATCCGCGACCGTATCCTCCCTCTTGGCCTGCGACGCTGTATCCAGATTACGCCCGCCCATTTCGATCTGGTGAAGAATATGGGCCTTGGTTGTAGGGAGCTACAGGCTGGGATTCGGCAATCCAGAGTGTACTGCGACGACACCAAGGAGTCTCTATCAATAATCATGGAGCACATGGTCAAGCTTTCCATCGTGCTGACAGACATTCTGCTCTTGGCATTCCCGTTGAAAAGTGAAAATCAATCCAAAGATATGTTGCCGCAATTAAGAGAGTGCAAGAAAGCACTGGCCGACTGGCACAGGAACAGTTCTTCACTTAATGCTGTCCGGGGCACTATCATGGCGGACCGTCTAGTTGTTTTGCACATCAATTTGATCTACACTTACTACCAGTGAGTCTTCTCCATCTTCCTGCCGGTAAAATTTACAAACAACTTTGTCAGTTGGGCAACCGTCGTCATGTGCCATCTCGAAATGCGAAGCCTTGAAGCCAGGCAGCTTGACCTTGATCCGACAGCCGATTTCTCGGTTGTTCTCAGACAAGCTCAGATATCCACAATCTGCATAGTTGAGAGCCTTGACCGGCTCAATCAAACAGGTCTGACACGATGGCTTCCCATCAGCATGTAAGCCAGACCGTCCCCTTGAACGTGCTTAGCTCCTAACAGATCTCACTTAGTGTGGCTTATGCAGCCTTCCCACTGGCCGTCCACATCTTCGATGCGTGCTCTGATATGCCGCAAGACACACGCTCCAGGGGTGATGGGCATGCAAGCCTGCTGCAGCAACGTCTTTGTACTCTGATCAAAACTATGAAGATTCTCCATGAGCAGTACGACGGGGTTGATCAGGTGGTCAAGAGTATCCGACACATAGTCGAATACGTGAGATCGTGTGCGCCCAAGTATATCACAGACGCTACTCCTGGGAGTCTAGAGCTACCTGGTGGGTCTGAATTGGTGTTGCGCGTGTCGCTCGCTATGGACTGGATCCTCAGCAGCGGCAGCTCGTTGGAGGGTGAGGATTTCACCTCCTACCTAAGAGCACTGTTCCATCAACCATGCAGCAATATGCCCTCGGTCGAGACAAATAATGGGCAAACCGCGGTTAGGTCAGAAGACATGTCTGTTGGCCCTGGAAAGTCAGCGTCAGACCAGCCGGCAACGGACCGGATAGTCAATACACCTCCGTCCTCAACGGAGAACTTCGGATCGTCAACATCGGATCTCTTATTCGACCCCGACGATTTTGACGATTTGTTTGCGGAAAGAGGCGATCAAGAAGATTGGGAAGAAGAGAGTGACCTTGAGGAGAGAGTTGAAAAGCTATTGGAAATTGGCGGGGACCTAAACTTTGACGAGTTGTTCACCACAGTGTAGCAGTGATGACCTATTCGTCCTTGTACTATGAAAAGATATGTCCGAGACTAAACTGACGTATTTTTTCCTATCTTTAATCTTTGCGATGTCTCCAAAAGAGGCCGTCAGCCATAATAACAACGATCATGGTCGTGGCTTTTTCCAGATCACCCCCTCCAGAATTTGGTTTCTCCCTCTGTACGTATATGGGTCAGAAGCAGCCTAGCAATCGGGGAGTCGCAACAAAGTCAAAAATGTCGTCTAGTATCCCTGACACCCGAGATCAACCCGAGACTTGCCTTTATGGAACGACACAGCCTAGCTTCCCGTCCTCGGTTATGTGTCCACCTGAAAAAGATGTCTGTTCTCGGTCAGTGTCCGAGTGGTAAACTCGCTCTGTCACGGGCATCCTTCAGCTATTCTTCTTTCTACAGTATACTTCTATCTACTCTTGGAAAATGATCCAATCTCATAAAGATTACATGTCCTATTTGCTTGTCTCTCTTTTTCCCCGTCGTCCGCCATTGCAACACACCTCTACGAAGCGAGCAGAATCCGAACCCGAACCCCAGACAACTCCAGTCAGACGCCACCAACATTACGGATGCATCCATTCCCATCACCCGGAAAGCAGTGCCGGAACAGTCTGGGGAAGCGGCAGATGAGACCCGGGGTCCGGTAGGGCTGTTACCAGGAGCGGTAGTTGTCGCCACTACCGTCCTACGGCTCGGCCTGTTTCCTATCATCAATGATCTGAGCAGTGGCTTTTGGGTCGTTTCCACCCTAATAGGGCCTGGGAAGTGACCTCGGGCCGCCTCCTACCTGAGAGGAGTTGCGGTGACCTCGGGCCGTTTCGGCCCCAGGGGATATGTGATTTGTAGATCATCTTATACTGTTGAATAGATGCCCGACGCTCATATGTCCAAGATAGTTGATAAATATGATACTATTTTCCGCCAAGCTCGGGCCGATAGACTCAGACTCGGCCAGCCATCCGTCTCAGCCTTCTCATCTTGTCCTCGACTTCTTTCTCTACCACTTCATCAGCCTGGATAACCACTAGTCTTGAAACTTTCCCCCCACACCGACGACTCAGATCTTTTTGTGTCACGACTCCTGTCACGATGCCCGACAAGGTCGAATTTGATCAGATCGAGCGCGTTTCAACGCAGCCGGTGTTCACGAAGCGGGAAAGAGTCTTGATACATTTAAAGAAGTTCTGGTGGATGTATCTCCTTGGTCTTGTCTGCATCATTGTCTTGGTCGTCCCCCTCATGTAAGTGATATTGGGTTGTCAGTTTCCTGAATATCGCATGGTCTAACCTAGCCCAGCATCTTCGTTGGGCTCCCAAACATTGCTCAGAGCAAGTTGAACAGCGCCAAGTTCGGAATCGACAGCATCACCCTCAGCAATATGCGCGAACAGTCTATTAAGATGGCCTTCAACTCGACCATCCGCCTCTCGGGTACCGGCGGAATCAAGGCCTCCATCGATCCCTTCACCGCCGCCATGTACCTCCAAGATGTCCAGCCTCACATTCCGTTTGCCTACATCGACATCCCCAAGACGGCAGCCAAGTCACTGGCCACCGTCAACATTACTCAAGATGTCAAGATCCCCAACATGGAAGCCTTCACCGTCTTTTCAGGCTGGTTGCTGGGGAAGAAGTCGATCGCCATCACCATGGAAGGAAAGACCGCGTTCAAGGCCAGTGGTATTTCCAAACATTTTGGCGTATCATTTGCCAAGACGTTGGACTTGCAAGGTAACATGACATAATGACTATAGTATGGCTCTGAGAACTAACCCGTGCACAGCTATCAACGGATTCAAAGGCTTGGAGGTTACTTCCGCCACTATCTCTATGAAGCCTGATACGCAAGGGGATAACCTACACGGGTCAACGTCCCCAACCCGTCCGTCATTACAGCAGATATTGTGAGAAACAATGGACATCATATCATCTACAGATTGAATGCTGACAGGTTATCTCCTTTTTGTTTTACTTCAGGGAAACATTACTTTTGCCTCGTTCGTCGGCGGGATGAATGCCGGCCCAGCGTATCTGGATGACTTTTCCTTGTTGCCAGGTATGAACAACGCCAGCATACGTGCTAATATCAACCAAGAAGTTGTGTTGGGTGCCGTCTCACAGAAGCCAGTCTGTGAAACTGGGCTCCTCCCCTTCTCACTCCAGGCAACAAATGTTGTCAATCACGGGGAACAGCTCCCGTATTTTCTTAACTCTCTTGGAGCATCAAATCTGACCGTCAGTTTGGACATTCGGGAGATTCTCAAGAAGGATCTGGGCATGGAACTATCATGTGGCAAATCTTAGTACATATTGTATAAGTAGTTACTGGATACCCAAGCTGTTCAAGTTCCGTCTCTTATTTATCGCTCTTGGCCTATCAGCGGATATAACCAAGTCCATACTCTGCCCCAATCGCCCATTTCCCCGACAAGCGAGTGCTAAGGCCATTGCCGAGGTTCTTATTTACTTAACAGGTGCTCCCCCGAGAAGGAATATTACACCTTATGACTTACGTGAGCATACACTTGACATGAAACTCGGGCCTCCCTGATAAAGATATTAAGGCCTCTAGTTTCGTAGACAATTCCACCCTACAGGACCATTCTATCTAAACATTTTTAGTCACCTACCCGCTCTTATTTAATCACGGTACTGTATATATCTATAATATAAAGCGCTGTTTCGTAGCTAGAGCTCTTAATATATTAAAAATAATATAAAAATAATAATTAAAAATAAAAATATAAAAAGTATTAAATTATAAAAATAATAATAATATTAAATAATAAAAATTTAAACTTAAGATTTATAGTTTTTTTTATCTACTATAGAAAAATTTAAATAAAAGGATTATAATATTATTTACTTATATAAAGTAGACTTTTTCCAGTTCCAGGGATTCGCTGCATTCAGGCAGTTGTGGCGGAGTGCTTGCATTAACCCCCCTCCGCCTCACTGCGCGTCTGGCCTCAATCGTAGACACGTGCTTTAATGGTATTGGCTGGTTTCTAATTATGCATTTCACTGAGAAAATGCCTAACTAAGTATTCACTCAAAAAGGAGATGGGTCGTCATCCAAAGATGCCCTCGGGCAGCCCTTGACAATTTTTCCCAATCGCAACAACGACATATTTTACTTCAGACCAACACAAGACTCAACACTCAGTCCACATTCAACATGAGTCTATGCGGCGTATGTAAAAACCTTATGCCAGCCTTCATCGCTCCCCACGGAGGCCCAGATTGGAAGATATTCCGAGGCCCTGGCGAATGGATATCGTACCGGAGATATCACGACGACTCATTAGAGTCCTTCTGCGCTTCCTTGGAAGCTGGCTGTCCGGTCTGCTTTTGTGTTTGGAGACATATACGATCTTCGCCATACGACAAGCCATCTAAGCCTGCTCTTGATGACTTCAACAGTTGGCCAGACATTGTCCTCTATTATCCGAAAGAGGAAAGATACAGAGTAATCCTGCGTGTTACGAGCAAGCGATTTCTCGAATCAGAAACGAAACAAAGCATTGTGTTGTCAGTCTGGAAGACGTCGCACAGAGAATACTTACGTGAGTCCTCAAATCTCTAAACCTAGGGGCGCATTACTGAGAAGCTATAGAAGAAACAACGGAAGACCCCATTGACGGGAATCCGCTGTCAGAGCCTGCCATATGCCGCGTACAAAACTGGTTGCACGACTGCTCTACAACACACTCAAGGTGCCAAGAGCGCAAGAAGAAGCTCGACGATTTGGTAGGAGGGGCGGTACTGCCAAGACGACTGTTGAACCTGGGTGTTTCTTCGTCAAAGACTTGGTCGATTGTTGAAACCGATCAAGATGCAAAGTACTCCGAGTATATCGCGCTCTCCCATCGCTGGACGCCTTCAACGCCGGTGCTCCTTCGGCACAATATCGTTGGTTTTAAGCAAGATGATAACACCAAAACGCTTGAGAAATCAACTGGCTCGCCACGGGATGCGTGTAGCGTTGCTACCTCTCAATGCGTTTATCCAGACGGCGCGCTCCCAAAGGACTATCAAACTGTGATTCAACTATGCCGAAAGCTCTCAGTACAGTATCTATGGGTTGATTCGTTATGTATCATTCAAGGCCCTGATGGAGACTTCTCTCAGGAAGCGCCAAAGATGATGGACGTCTACAGAAAAGCATTTCTTACATTGAGTATCTGCTGGGCCTTGCCAGAAGATCCGACGTCCGACCAAAGGATCACGCCCATTATCGCACGTCTTCTCCCCGGACGAGAGAGTATGGGGTTGTTGCTTTCGATTATTAATCGCCTGTTGATGGTTGTTGCCAGAATACTTCTGGGTATCGGTGCGCTGGTGTTATTTATTGTCCTCCTGCCGCTGCCATTTCCCACCTGGCTTCTTGGCATCTGCTACGTTTTGGTCCAGTTGGTGCCGTGGCAATTCCCCCTTCGTCTTTGGGGTCTCTATCCCAACTCCGATTTGACTCACGCCTTCGTCGAGCATGAAGAGGAATTTTCCAAGTGCGTTTCCGAAGCCGCCATTAATCAACGGGGATGGGTATTTCAAGAAAGAGCACTCTCACAAAGGATTCTTTACCTGGGCAATGAACAGCTATACTGGGAGTGCGACCATCTAACGGCGAGCGAAGACGACCCTGAAGCCTATACTCGTTACGGATGTCGAGAGTCTATCCATACCAGGAACCAAGAGACTGTCAAGGTGCCCGCATTCAGCTTGACCGGGTTGCATGTTTTATCTTGGCCACGCATGATGAAGAATTATTCATCAAAAGCCCTGACCTATGAAAAGGATCGTCTGGTTGCCATCGCAGGTCTTGCTCGCCTAAGATCGCTGCTTACCCAAGAGCAGTATATCGCAGGAATATGGATCAACTATTGGCACTTTGACCTCATGTGGTTCCCTGTTCACCCTAGATCTGTACGGCCCTGGCCCTCTTATCGCTGTGTGCATACTCCTCCGGGCCTACCGTCATGGTCTTGGGCCTCATTCCCCTCGGCGATAGAGTGGTACGACGTCGATAGGCGCGCAATGTTCGACACTAGCAAGATAGATTCATTTGAACTAGGGCCAGTGAAATCTCTAGCGCACCTCAGGGGCACGAGTGTTTCTCAGGAATTCATCAACTTCGACGGCGCGAGCCTCGATATTGGGTGCCTTCGCATTCCGGCAAGGCTTGGTTCCGAGATCTCTGCTCGCACGATTCTGTCTGTGAGAGGCCCTTCTCAGATAGTTCTGGGGAAAGGTCTGGATGGGACCCGCAATGGTCCGATATGGTCTGGACTGTATGAACAAGAGGTATGGCCAGGTTCAAAACCTCTGCCAACTGCAGATGTTGCCGTTCACTTCAGTCGAAGACACCATCCCTCTGCGCCGTGTTACATCGTACCATTGTATTACGATGAGCCGGAAATAGGAGGGATTGTTATCCAACAAGAAACATCGTGCGGTTGTGTGAGGCCGGGAGAAATACCAAGGTTCAGCAGAATAGGGATGTTCACATCACATGGCAAGAGAATTGAGAGCCCTCTCAACCAGCTAATCTTGAATACAATTCTAAAGAAGGTGCCTAGGCGGAAGCTAGAGGATGGGGGAAAAGAGAAACTGGGCGCGGCAGAACTTTTCGAGTTCCGGCTTCGCCGTTGCGCCAAAACTGCGAGGTCTATGTTGGTTGATGGAAACCCAATGGGCCGCTACTCATTAGGCCACATTAAGGCAAAGTGGGGGGAGATTCGTCTTGTTTAGGATAGATAGGTTTGCATGAATCTACTACTTGAGCCTTAGCTATATTCTTTCTGGTGCTTATGACAACCACCATTCGCGCATCCACACCAATAGCTGGGGCCCTTCGTGGGACTGCGTAACTATGAGAGGGCTTTTTCCCTCACTAGTTCCTCGCTCGTTAATAGGGCAGGGCCTCGGCATCGTCCAACTTCGACCTTCCGGCTCGGTTATCCCGGCTTCAACTACAACAAAGAACACATTTCCAACCCATCGTGGCCTCG
This sequence comes from Fusarium oligoseptatum, assembly GCA_003946995.1. Taxonomy (NCBI): domain Eukaryota; kingdom Fungi; phylum Ascomycota; class Sordariomycetes; order Hypocreales; family Nectriaceae; genus Fusarium; species Fusarium oligoseptatum. Next base: position 38,482 of record NKCK01000273.1, read on the forward strand.
TGTCCAGATGTTCACACGTTGGCCTTTGTTTAGCCTTCCTGCGGCCTGTGGCCGAAAGATTATACCTATGTACATAAAAATGAAAGGTTAAACCATTCAGGGGTTATTTAACTGCCCTAACCTCCGTGCGAGAAACAAATCGTCCAACTTCAACGGGTTCTGAATCCGGCTTCCAGTAGACGTCTAGTTACCCAATGTCCTGGGCAGTAGTAAGTGAAGGCTCTGTTGTCTGGGCCAAACCTTGCTAAATATATACCTATTTATACGATATACAAAAAAACAACCGCCCCCATAGTCCCAGCATTACTCAATTCAGTTCAGTGCACGCAAGGACGCCATCTTCACCACCATCAAACAAGCCCTTGGCTTCGTCAAGAGCATGAAAGCGTGCCGCGATCGTCATACCCTTTCTTCTCTGCGTTTCGACACAACGCCAATCCCATTCCCTGTCAACCGTGAGGTCCGTATCGCTCAAGTCGATGGACACATCACCGAGCTGCTCCTCACCACCCTCTGTCCAACCACCAGGTCTCTCAGGTAGTAGCCCGGAATTATCCAGAATACGCGCAGGATGCACCGTGAGTCGTCCAAGCTTAAAGACATACTTGCTAATTGCCGTAGCCTGAACTTTTTTCTTCCAACCATCGACGGGGTCTGAGTCGGTCCTGACCTTAGACCCGCCAAAACCTGAATCGAGCCATGACGTCGGTTTGGCGGTGCCCGCGGGGAGGAAGTGCGTCAGGATGTATAACCACTTTCTATCCCAGCAAAGCACCCTGCTCCAGAGCTCATACCTTTTATATAGGCCAACCTCTTTGTGGAATGTACACTGAACAGATCCAAGTAGGACGCCGAGAGCACCCTTCATCGGCTTACCTGTCTTAGGATCCAAGATGAAGTGACTGGAGGTGTTGTGCACCAGGTTCATCATGGCGGGGCGCAACAGATACGACACCAGGTGTGCGCGGGATACATCGATGTCGGTAAAGAATGTGCTGTTTGACTTGTGGAAGTTGTAGTCGATCTCAAAGACTGAGGTGTATGTGGCGGAAACGATGGGTTTGAAGAGTGCCCTCGGGCCAAGGCGAGGGCTCCTGCGAATGTATATGTTGTGGGTAATATGATAGAAGACGCGGAACTGTTAGGTCTTAGTTGCACATTACATGTAACGTGGAAATGTTAACTTACCGTCCATGCCAATGGCATGTTCTTCCAGCTCACCAGAGCAAACATGGTGATCATGATGCGTTTCAGGATCCCAGGACTCACGAACAAGTCCCACAAGGATTCTTTCCAGTCCGATATCCACGCTGTAGACGCAGCCACAGAGATGGTCAGCAGTACCATAACAGGCAGGAGCATGAAAAAAACATCTGGTCGAGTCGCGGTTGGTGCCATGGTTGAAGAGCTCGTGATCTAATCTTCGGTCGTGAACGTGTGCCGCCGTCTTATCCCACTGCAGAACTGTTACAGAAGAGCGCTTATCACCACTGAATAGAGAAGACAAATACAACGACAACGAAAGGGTCGTACGTTTTACAGGCGGTTGTTATGTTATTATGAAAGTTAGAAAGCTAGGTTGAGAGAAGGGAGATAAAAACGGGTATCAAAGATCGAGGGGAGAGACAAGCTGCCGAGTCTGACACTCGAGACCCCATAAGCCGCAACGAGGGCTAATTCCTGTTCATTGGATTGTGGTTTCACGACGCTTTGCGAGACCCCATAACACGTAGTGTCCGTGGCAGTGCATCTAGGTTCATTAAAAATATCCAAGGGTCACAATCTCGCAAAGATTACAGGGTGGATCAGGATGACCAACAGTGAAACAAAGTAACAATCGAAAACAAGCCCTAGATTGCTCGCAAAAAACACCATAATTTGCGACTCAAATTGATCAACTTCCTTTTTTAGCTGACTGGGCCCATCACTAACATTGTCGTAGCCCTGGGTCTGCATGTGGCTTGCGGCAGCCCGTTCACCCTACTTACATTTACCAGGCCTATCACATGCCGGTAGTTCCATCTTGTGCATTGCGAGGCTGACTACCATAGTGGACGTTGATCCTTCGTCTCATCTACTGTACAGATGCTACCCAAGATCCGGCGCTGATGGGGGTCCACTTTCCAAGCTCAAGGACGGGGAATATCTCAATTAGGATAACGAATTGCGATCGACTAACCAAAGTTAGCTCATTCCCCGGGTAGAGAATAGTCAGCTCGGTGGGTCTGTCATGCCTGTTAGACACTACTTGCTTGACAGTTTCAATCAGGATAACAGGTTGCGATCGCTTGATGTCACGACACGTCACGAGACTGCGGTAGTGTGTATCGAGCTCAACAGTCTTATGCTGATTCACGGTCCGTGCGTGTACCGTAGTGCGATGCTCACATTGCACCACGAGAGGCGAAGGCCGAGCTCATGTTAGGACAACACAGTTGCTAGCTTATGTCTTGCACGTACGCAGCTTACCGTCATGAAAGAGAACATGTGCCATATTTTCTTCATAGTACAAGAGGCGAAGGGAAACGATGGGCGGAATCAGTTCCGATCTAGGGCAGTGTCCAGCCTTTCGTAGCAGGGATGAGGTATTCCATCCTTCCACCCCGTCCATATCTCTATCAGCCCGAATAAAATTAGTAACAGTGAGATATCTGTCTCCTGGCGTCTAGACTTGAGGGCAGAAATCCCTGCCCCGCTTTATTTAGCATCTCGTTACAAGTTCGCTGCGCTCGCCGCTTTGCACGTACGGATGAAGTTACTCTCATTTTGACCCAGCGACTCTCGCGTTTATTTGCAACCAAGCCCTACTACCACCCCTGATTCCTTTCCTCCCTCTCGTCACCGTCTTTTAATAATTATTCATAAGCCTTGTTCATTTGATAACTTCAACAGATGGCGATATCCGTGTCCGTGGACGACAAGGCACAGGTTTGCCCTGATGGCACAACCGACTACAAGCCGCTACGTAGTCGGATTAGAGACATCAACAGGACGCATATTCAAGACGTTCCTCTTACTTGGGGTAACTGGTACAAGAAGGTTGACTGGCTCAACACCACCTTTGTCATCTTCATCCCTGCCATTGGGCTCTTATCGTCCTACTGGATACCCCTTCACCCATATACTGCAATCTTTTCCGCCCTTTACTACTTCAATACCGGCCTTGGCATCACAGCAGGTATGCTCCATGTTCGTTTACGCCCAACACCCGATCTGACTTGCAGTAGGGTATCATCGTCTGTGGTCCCACCACTCGTTCAAGGCCACGCTGCCTCTGCAGATCTACCTCGCTGCGATGGGTGCCGGTGCCGTGGAAGGATCCATCCGGTGGTGGGTAAAAGCTCACCGTGCACATCATCGGTATACCGACACAGATCAGGATCCTTACTCTGTCAACAAAGGTTTCCTGTATTCACACCTTGGCTGGATGGTGATGAAACAGAATCCCAAGCGACTCGGTCGTACGGATATTTCGGATCTCAATGAAGACCCTGTTGTCATATGGCAGCATTGTCATTTCATATCTTCTGTGCTTGTCATGGCCATCGTATTTCCCATGTTTGTCTGTGGCCTGGGCTGGAGCGACTGGAGTGGCGGGTTCGTCTATGCAGGCATTCTCCGTATTTTTACGGTGCAGCAAGCTACTTTCTGCGTCAATTCATTGGCACATTGGCTTGGCGATCAACCCTTTGATGATCGCAGGTCTCCAAGGGACCATTTCGTCACGGCTCTCATCACCCTAGGTGAAGGTTATCATAACTTCCACCATGAATTTCCGTCAGACTACCGCAATACCATCGAATGGTGGCAATACGATCCTACAAAGTGGGCTATCATAGTTTGGAGTTTCCTCGGCCTCGCCTATGCTCTCAAACAGCTGCGATCTAACGAGATTGAAATGGGCCGTATCCAGCAATTGCAGAAGAAGTTGGACCGTAAACGAGGTGATATCGACTGGGGAACGCCCCTCGAAAAACTCCCTGTTATCAGTTGGGACGAATTTACCCGGCGGAGCAAGGAAGGCGAGGCCCTGGTAGTCATCGCCGGCATTGTCCATAACGTTGCGGATTTTACCGAAGACCACCTTGGAGGCAAGGCCTTGATCAGCTCTGGTATCGGCAAAGATGTTACTGCTATCTTCAACGGCGGCATATATAACCATTCCAACGCCGCTCATAACTACTTATGCGCCATGAGAGTCGGTCTCCTGCGAGGGGGCTGCGAGGTTGAAGTCTGGAAAGATCCCATCAAGGACTTGGCTGGCCATGGCATTATCCGTGCAGGAGGACAGGCCACCAAGATTGTCCGGCCCATTCAGAGTGCTGAAACAGCCTAATTAAACGGAGGATCTTTCCATTGAAGCTTGTAGAAATTTGAACACAATTTACCGTCTACTCTATAGTGTCAAAAGTGCCGCTTAAGCTGATTGTTGCTGTCTAACTTTCTTGTTGGCCAACTCAGATCAAACATACACGAAATTACTGGAACGCGGCAATTCATCGCCGCCTGATCCCTGGCAGACAAGGATCGAGATTCTACCTTCAAAGGAGATATTTAGAGCCAAGAAGTAGTGACTGTTGTAGTCAATCGCAACACCGCTCTGCCACCTGCTTTTTAATAGCCGCCCCCCCCCTGCAAGTGCATTTTCAATTATGCCCCGTCGGCCCTTTTCCATAAGAAGGTCGACTCGCCGAAGGAGTGGGTTCGGGGATCTTCAGTCTATCTTCCCAGTTTCTGGCAAGTATTTTGCGAGAGGCGCCGCTCATGCATGATTGTGGCGCCGGCAACTGAGCCTTGCAAGATATCGGGAAAATCACTCCTTCTAATCCTTCCGATCCTTTTCAAGTTAATCAGCCAGGGTAATTGAATTTGTTTGGCCCGTTGGTTCCATCTACCGCCTGTGGCTCCAGGGACCTGCCCTGCAACAAAGTGGTCAGACCGTAACCCTCAAACACGAGCGGCTGTGTTACGCTTGACAATGGGGTATATTTGCGAGCGGCTCCGGATTAAAAACTAAATATACCATTATTTCCCATCATTGCCACGATCTTAGTGATCCTTGACGGCCCCCAAGATTTCAGTCCCAATTCTTTTTCCCCCGCTCAAAGGTAGAAAACCGTCTCCAGTTTCGACAGATCTTTGTTTTTATCAGTCGTCTACTTGAAATTGCTTTCTAAATATCGCACATCCCCAAGGAGTTAATATTTTCTTGTTAAGCACCCCACTATGCCCGGTCACGCATTGTCTCAAGATGAAACACAAAAAGGCTACAGCCTAGAGGAGCTCAGCATCATCGACCAGCGGGAATATAAGGATGCATGCAGCGACGAGAGACCTGGTGGCTTGCCAGAATGGAAGTGGAAGGCGGCCGTTCTCATCTTCATTGTCACGGGCGCTTGCAGTGGTCAGTATCAGGTCGTCCAATACCTGGGACACCATGGAACTAACACAAGTCATTCTTTCCAGGATACGACGTCAGTAACGTGGCCAATATTCAGCCTCGACTCTACGATGCCTTTGGCAACATCGAACTCCTCCCCTGGATCGCCCTGTCCTACTCGCTCGCCAACTTTGCCGTCTTGTCCTTTGCTCGAAAGATCGCCTACTGCTTTGACCTGAAATGGGTCTACCTTGTCCACCTTGTCATTTTTATGGCCGGCACAGCTATCGGTGGTGCCTCCAACGATATTCAGACCATGATAGTTGCCCGTGTCATCATGGGCTGGGGAGGATCTGTCTGTCAACAGATGTATGTCAACATGTCTCCGTGGCCTGACACATTGCTGAGAATCTCCTAGTAACTTCTCCTACGTGGCCATCCTAGCCAAACCTGCCGAAACAGCAGGCCTATTTGGCATCCTCAGCGCCATGTGGGCTGTTGGCCTCGTCGTCGGTGGTCCCATCGGCAGTGCCTTCGCCGAGAACAGCCACACTACTTGGCGATGGGCGTTTTTATATCAAGCTCCCCATTGTTGGCCTTTGCCTCGCCCTTGCTGTCATTTGTCTCCCTTCAAGGTCTCTCGCCACAGCCAACGTCCCTGCTTGGAGGCGTCTCGTTGGCATCGACCCCATCGGTGTCGTCTTTAACATGATCGTTCCTGTCTTATTTGCCCTCGCAACGACCTTCTCGGGACCCATCTGGGACTGGGGCTCAGCGGCATCTACTGCTGTGTGGGTAGTCTTTGCCGTGGCCCTTGTTTCTTGGATCTCGCAGCAGTACTTTTGTACCTTTACGTCACCAGAGGAACGCGCAATCCCGATGCATATGTTCTCAAAGCTCAAACTGCTCCCTATCTGGGTCGCAACAGGCTGTGCAGGCGCGGCATATGCGGTGACCCTTTACTACACTCCGCTCTTCTACGCCTTTGCTCGGGGCCATGGAGCCATTCAGCAGACGGTTCGAATGCTACCTTTCATCATCGTTTTTATCTTTGTTGTCCTCTTTACCGGCGTTCTCCTCACTATGATTGGTCGTTACAAGATCATCTATCTTTGTGCTTCCACCATTACACTCGCTGCCTCTATTGCAATGGCAACCACCATGAACGATAGGGTCTCTGAGGCGCTGGTTATGGGCATTGAGGCCGTCATTGGGATTGGCCTTGGGATGCAATTCCAGCACGGCCTAGGTATCTCCAACGTGATCAACAAGACCGAGCGTGACCGCGTGGACAGCACTGTCATATGCAACATGGTTCAGATGGGATCCATAGCTATCACTCTGTCCATAGCAGGATGCGTTTTCCAAAACGTGGGATTCAACCTACTATCCTCCGCAGTGGGACAAAAAGAGTACTCAGAGGAGGATATCCGTGAAGCCCTAGCTGGTGTATCGTCAGTTGTCTGGCAGACCAAAGACCGGCAGGTTGTTGAACGAGGCATCGCGGCTGTGACAGAGGTGCTTTCAAGAGAGTTTTATATAGTTGTCGCCAGCTCAGTGGTATGTTTGATATGCGCTATCTGCATGAGCTCAGAGAAGCTAGACTATGGCAAGAAAAAGTACTAAAACAACAACCCCAGACTCAGCATAACTGAGCTCTGGGATATTACAAAGGCCGGCAGGTAGATAGCTAATGGGAACGGGTAGTTGTAGCAGACTGACCGTACTAAACGAGGACTCTACTCCTTACACTTTCTTAAAAGAAGCTTGAAGTTCCGGCTCAACCTCAACGCCCTCAGTGACACCGTGATTGTTCACCTTCCACTCTTCCATCAATCCCGCAAAGTCGGCTGGAAGATACGGGGAGACAAGCTCCTGGAATCTGCTAGACTTTCGGTGCGTCTTGAGGCCCATGTCATGCATCAACATGTTCACATAAGGTAGACCCTCAAAGACCATATCAGGCAGGTCAGCACCGTAGCCACAGGGGAATCGCCACTTGCCCCATTGGGTATGCAGCATAATCTCGTTGGTGATCTCCTCCTCAGTCCCGACAGTATGGTCCAGCTTGCCGGCCATGAAAGCAGCGATCCAGTGACCTTGGACAGTCGCACACACAGCCGTGCTAACTGTGGAGATCATACCTGCGAAGGCGAGGTCCTGTGAGTTTACATAGGTGGAGGGGATCATGAAGCGGTAGTATCGGAGAGGGTTGGCCTCTTTGGGCTTGCCGGTGATCTTGGGCTGCTTCTTCAATCCGGGATAAAGGGAAAGAACCTTGGCGTCTGCGGCTTGAGCCAGAGCTCGCCTTTCATCAGTCGAGTAGGGCAGACCAAGCTGTTCCTGTCCGAGGTTGGCAAACTTGATGCTCGACTCTTTCTGCCAACCTGTTGAGCAGATTATGGCGTCCGTATCGATTCGCTCGCCCGAAGCAAGGATAGCTCGACGAGGCTCCAGTCGTTCAATGTCATCAACATGCACGCGTATCTTGCCTTGCTTGACAAGATCGAAGAGAGGGCTGTCGTAATTGAGGATACTGAGGCCACTGCCTGTCCAGTAGGCGGAATGCCAAGGCTTGAGCTTCTTGAGCTCGGGGTGAGAGTCGTACTCATTGGCAGTGATGATGTCGCTGCCCAGGATCGACCAGAACCTCTCCACTACGAACCGGCCGATGGCCGTTTCGTGGAGTAGTTTCCGGACTCGAGGGTAGCCGTCTGCGTCTCCCCATGGGCAAGGACTGAACCAGGTCATCCACCGAATATTGAGCAGCTGATCAATCCTCTTCTTGAATGGAGTGACAAATGGGGGTGCGATCCAGACAGGGCCGTTGCCAGTAGGTCGCACAACGAGATCGACTGTAGCACCGTCTTGAACCAGGGCATAAGCCACGTCGAAGGCAGACTTGGCACCACCAACTACAATTGCCTTCTTGACGTCCAAGCTGGGAGCCTTCTTGCAAAACTCCTTTGCGTGGAAGAGCGGCGCGCCAAACTTGTCAGCATCCTTGTAAGCAGGCATGTTTGGAGTTGATGTCAAGCCAGTAGCCAAGACCAGCTTCGTAGTGTCGATAGATCGAATTCCATCAGGGGACTTGACGGACAAACGCCAGCCATCGCTTCCTTGGCGCTCGACTAGGTCGACAGCAGTGTTGAACTGAATTCGGTTGTAGACATCGAAGTGCTTAGAGAAGTCGGTAAGGTAGCGGTGAAGCACAGGGCCAGGGATATGGCCATTTGCCTTGACACCATACTTCTTCTCCTCCATAGGATAGTCAGGGAACTCGTATGTGCCTCTCATGTTGTTCGACTTCAAGCCGGGGTAGAGTCGATTCTTGGACCAAGTGCCACCACATGATTCGGCCGATTCCAGGACCGCCAATTTGGCTTCGGGGAGGACTTGTCGGATCGCCTTAGCCGCTGCCAGACCGAACCATCCTATTGCCAAGGTTCAGATTGTGAAAGACGGTGATTTGGTACAATAACAGTGACTTACCAGCACCCACTACCACAATATCATATGATTCCTTCATGACTCTTGTTGTTGCCATCCCTCGAGTTGTAATAATATAGTTGGGTGTAGTGATTGGAAATGTCTTGATTTGCAACCTTCTTTGCGTAACAGATCTAGTCGTTGAAGTAACTGACCGAAAACAGACGGAGAAAGACATCTGTCGCACGACGCGACTGTTATGCATAACTGTACGACGATCGGGCAGAAGATCCCCTGTGAATCGGGCAACGAAAGACTCTTGATTTCCTATCTAAAGGAGCGGAGTTGAGCTGAACTAAATACACAATGGAGATACTGCTGCCTGCAAGGCAGCAGTATAATGAGTCATACGATGAGTCAATGACTGGCTGTAGCCTGCTAGTTGTGGTCGTTCACGATGATCGTGATTCTTGTCTTATTTGTGAGCGAGCGACTTGATATTGACATACCCCCCCAGGTTGAAGCTATTCGAACTGTAAATCCAAGAGAAAACAAGGAGTGAGAGAGTGTGTGTCTGCGATTTT
>NKCK01000274.1:0-47469 GCA_003946995.1 Fusarium oligoseptatum
GCCTTAGCTTATAAACTATAAGCTAATAATAAGTATATAAAACATATTTATTATACTTCTTATATATTAATTACCTTAGCTATTAATATAACTTAATTATATATAATACCTATTAATTACCTTAATATTTATTATATATATTACTAGATATAACTTATATCTCCTTACTTAGACTATATCTTATACTATCTGCTAATATAAACCCAGCACGACCGGTTTATCCCTTAGGAATTATACCGACCGTTATAGCTAACTCGCGCGCTATAGCTTTATTTAACTATTTAAGCTTAATAAAAACCCTAAAAAGTAAGATAAGCTAATAATATAGATTAAGTACCTTAACTATAAGTATTAATAGCTTAATAAATATATTAGTAATATTAAGAGATTAGAGCTAGAGTATAATAAGTTATAGTAAGAGCTTATTAATAATAAGATTTTAAGGCCTTATAAGATAAAAGAGTTTATATAGACTATAGTATCGCTAATAGAGTGCTAAAATAAGGATAATCTAGCCTAGAAGGCTATATAGATAATAGAGTCTAAAGCGAAAAAGAATATATATATTAACTTAAGAGGATCTAAAAATATTTATATATTCCTAAGGCAAAGCGAATATTAATATTAAATTAAGGTGCGGAGAAATTACTTGCTATAAGGCGATGGTTTAAGTAGATCTAGAGCTAGAATAATCGAATCACGGAATTTATTTAGGAAATATTCGGCTATGCGGGTGCAAAGAGAGATGCTACTCGTTATCGCGTGCTTGTGTAATGGGTTCTGGATTAGGTTCCTTTGATTGAAGCCGAGATGAACCTATCTAAAGCGAATGGACCTGGGACTGTTGGAAGGAGGACGGCGAAGAGGAAGCGAACCGACGAAGAGCCCCCGGAGAGATAGAGCCCGAAAAAGGTAAGGGTTGACCTTTAAGAACCGGGGCTGACCGGCGTAAGGGCCCCGTTAAAAGCCACGGAGGTAAAGGCAGAACCCGGTATGGTAATAGATCAGGGAGCAGCTTAAGGTTTATAACCCAAAAATCCCGCTACTGGCTGTCTGCATTAAGATGATGTCCAGGCTATGCCATAAGGACCCCGTCGTAGCCTATGTATTGCAGTGCGTCGAGACGCTTCTAGGGTAGCTATCGAGCCTAATATCTCCTAACTAAGGTTATGCTTGAAGTTAGAAGCAATGTTAGCATAACCGCGGGTATCTTATTCGCTAATCTAAGAGATGAAAGCTTATATAGCGAGGAGATAGTCGCGAAGCAACGGTCAAGGCGGTATAGCTAAAACTGCACGGAAGTCACGGAGGTGTCGGCAGCAAAGGCGTGGCTGATGAGGGATTATGAATCTAAGTAGCCTAATGATAGCTTTGCGAGTAGATCACGCCGTCTGTGCCTCGACTGATGCAATCTGGGATATGCTGCTGTAGGCACACGCTAGATTTCAAATATCGTGCCATCATGATGGAACAACCCCCCTGACCTGCAGCATCATCTTAGCCGCGCGGGATATGGTAGACAGTTGGGGCCATCGGTTGTCGTGCAAGTCTCCGAGCTGTATCATGCGCCTCCAGGTCTCTTTGGCGGCCCCAGTCTTGGATGGCGGATGCTTGGCATGCGAACCACTGTTGAAAGCTGAAAGGTTGGGCTGGTGGTTAGCACCAGACGGCTGCGTTAGGGGATGCTCGTGTACGTCCATCAGTCACTTTCGATCCTCAGGTCCGAGAGTGGGTTTCTGCCAATCTTTGCTTCAACTAGCTCCCATCTCGCTTCTCTTGGGGGATATCGTGATCCTTCCCTCTTGGTCTGGGTTCTTTTTTCCTCTTCTCCGAATTGTCCTGTCACTTTTTGTTCCTGCCAAGCAATCGACAAGAAGTTGACGTCTTTGGATGTCCAAGACAAACTTCAATCCATCAAGATGCCTATGGTCCAAGGCGTGCCGACGGTTCTAGAACCGCCAAAGGACTACGTGGTTGACTTTGAAAACTCGCGGCGGCAGGGAGTACCAGAGGCCTACTATGTGTCTGGTTTTGGCATGGCCCTGAGCTTTCTATTTATCGCACAGAGATTATACGTCAAGTTCTTTCTTACAGGAGGAGTACAAGTCGACGATGGTGAGTGTTTCTTTGAATCCTCTTTTGCTATAGAACTTGCTGTTGGTTCGTGCCATTCATCTATCTGTTGGCGCTTTGCGGGTCTGGGTTGAGTGCTTGCATCGGGGAGAAAGTGAGATGGGGTCATTGAGATCGACATGCTGACAATGGGACAGTGCTTCTCATCTTTTCATATGTAAGTGTCTTAGATATGCAAAAGCAGTGTCGATGGTTTTAAACTGGTTCAATGGCTACTACCAACAGCCTCGAAGAGCTGTTGGTCGAACACGCCGTCGCCCCCTATTCAGCTTGATGCTTTTCACTTCATCTCCTAGGTAGAACAGTCATGCAATGGCCGTTGCTAACTTGGACATTAATAGATCTTAGCTGTTGCAACAATAGCATTATGTCTTCGTGAGTGCCCCCGAGGTTCTCAAAGACCAGTAGCTAACCATCCCTAGACATGTTTGCAACTGGAGTAGGGGGAGTTCACGCATGGGAGATATCCGTCACCCAGTTTAACGCCTATCTAATGGTGAGCCAGGACATGACCACCATATGCTCAACGACTAACACGATGCCAGGACGTTTATCTTGCTGCCTTCATTTACATCCTCTGCGGCTCCCTGTCCAAACTCGCCCTCCTCGTCTTCTACCTCCGACTATCTCCCCAGCGCTGGTTCAGAATCGCAACATGGTCAACGATAGTCTTTATCGGCGGGTACACGGTCGGCATCTTCTTTGCCTGCATCTTCTCATGCAAGCCCATCGCCATGAGCTGGGATGTCACAATCACAGACGGTGTATGCATCAATCGGCCGAGTCTGTACATTGCCACGGCTGTGGCCAATATTATCAGCGACGTTATACTCTTCTTTCTACCAATTCCCATAGTCATCAAGCTTCAAATTTCTCCTAGGCAAAAGATTGGTCTGGTCATCATCTTTGGCATTGGGTCTCTGACAGTCGTCACTTCGGTTGTTCGAGTTTCTATTCTGCCAGCTTTGTTGACTGATCCGGATGCGACACGAGTTATTGCCTGGGCGAGTGTATGGATGTGAGTGTTCCTTAGAAACCCATGGGCGTGGCGAATGAGTTATAGGTTACTAACTTGATCTCATGCAGTCCCTTGCCGCCATTCATCTTAGGCTTAGGTACGCAAAGACATGAGGAATAAATGAGTGTCAACCAGCCGATTTGGGCAGTGTGTTAAACAGCCATTTGTATGAGGAACTATACCTCGTTTATATTCATCGATTCCGTGTTTACAGAACCTGCTTTAACTGTTCCCCTCTCGTCGCTCCAGGGTTGTCGGCTCAGCCTCAGAAGCTGAGGTCCAATTGGTCCTTCGGCAGGCCCCTCGACGTTTTTACGGTAACGAGTACGAAGGCGGTCAACTATTGTTCCTTTCACTATCGGGCACAGAACGCTATAAGTTAATGAGATGCTTCTCGTTCAACTGCTTTCTTACTGGTGGTGGTTGAATAGCCGTGGCTGCCTTCAACATTGCCTAAATAGGCTATCGCCGGTCACATCATGGTGACTCAATACCCCCAACCCCAACAGACATGACATGCCGAAGTGCCGTGTTCCCTGTCGCTAAAACCAGCTTCGTTCCGTAGCGATTGATCCTTGCTCCTTCATAGAATCCTCCTCAAAGTGCAACTGTCAACCAACAGAACGACTCCATTAATAGAGGCAAATTACGCAAGGCCCACTGTGCTGCCTAGCACACACACCATATATAAATGACCACCAACCACCCTTTCTCCGTCAGCTTGACCTAGGGACTCTTCTCATCACGAATCATACAATCACCAACCATGGCAAGGACCAAGTCTGTATGGAATAGAGCGCCTGAGCCTGAGCCTGAGCCTGAGCAGCCTCGATTCCTATCAAGGTTCAGGCGACACAGCAAGAAGCCCGCACCAACACCTCAAGATATCCTCACCAAATCTGACAATCCCCAATCCGGCTCACCCCTGTTCAAACTGTTGCCAGCAGAAGTGCGCAATCAGATCTTTGCCCTTGCTCTCACCGACTACGAGGATCCTTCCCCACACAAGCACTATGCTGGGGATACCTGCTTCACCCGGCCCTCATACTTTGCGCCGCGCAAGACGGACACGGCTCTACTACGCACCTGTCGAGCCATCTATCGCGAGTGCAGGTTCCTACCTTTCATGTTGACCGAGCAGCTACACTGGCTCTCCTTTGATGTACGGGCGCCTCCAGAGTACGATGTCGACAATGCTGTCGAAAAGTTACACGCCACAGCTAAGGAGATGGCCCAGCAGATGAGTCAGGAACGAGTCCAAATCGAGGGCATCAGAGTGTTTCCTCAGATGTTCAAGCTGGAAGGGGGCGAGCTGGAAAGACTCCTGGGAACGCCTTACATGGATCCTAAGAAACTTACGATAACGATTCGACACGCAGACTGGTGGGATTGGGAGGATGATGCACCACTGCGCTTCGAGGGTTCCTGGATCAGTGACGTAAGCGAAGAGCTATCTCCCAGTCTGAACGAGATATGTATCGAGATGGAGACTCTGGAGCGCAAGAAGCGTCAGGTTGATCGCATCGCCAAGATGATGATCGAGCGCTGGTTCTTCAAAAAGCCAGACGGTACTGTCCTCGTTGCCGACACAGAGGGGTCAACCAGGCAGGAGAGTCGGTGGAAGGGGACCAGCCGTTGGCACGACAAGAGATGGGTTCGCGATGAGACGGAGGAGGGCGTTATCGACTATTACATTGTGTCTGTGACGTTCTGGCCTCGACATATAATCGAGAGGAACGGAGGCAAGATCAGTAAGCTTGTGAGCAAACGGGCTGAGACCAACGACTATGACGATGATGAGCTTAGTCTTCGCTTACCGGATGAGACTGCGATGGACTTTCCGCGGCCGTATATTGATGAAAGTATAGATTTCGGGTGGTGCTGTGGAAATGATACCAGCGATGAAGAAGAGGAGGCGGAGGGGGATGGTGCAAGGCAGTGAGGGCGGGAGTGATGAATGGACTGATGAGGATTATTACGATGATCCAGACGAATGGGTCAATGCAGATTCAGAGGAGGGGGAACGACATTGCAAGGAGCGGCGGCGTGGAAAGTGGGAGGTTGTGGAGGAGTGACTGTTACGACACTGACAATGGATGATGCCAAGGATGGGAACGATTGCATACATATAGCTTCATGACGAGAACGAAATTGAGAATTCGAGGCTGGCTGACAGAGCTCCATTCCAACAAACTCCATGTGGCTTGACAAGTGGTCTTTCAACATGATGCTATCCTCCGACACCTTTCGGGATCATCACCGTTATCAAGATCAAACAACAACGTGGCTTCTCCTTCAGTCAAAAACTCAACTTATTAACAGTATTACCGTCGCGATCGCCGTGCTCTAGAGAATATCTAGATGTTATCCCCCCTCATTCTGGATCCATCCAGCCCCATCCCCAAGGCTAACACATTCCAGTCCATCCTCGTAGGATCGACGTCAGTTTTTACCAGGTCCTCGGCGCGGGCGCACGAGATACGCCGCAACGGGTCCGGCACTTGGTGTTTCTGCAGCGGGAATAAGCTTGAGTAACACAACATGTTCGAGTCATTCATGTGGAACCTATACTAACCCAGAACATTGGAAACAATAGGCTATCTATATGAAGGCGTTGTTGGATGAGACGCCGCTGCCAAGTTATTCAGCTAGTGGTTTGGTCTACTTCAACATGTCAAACCAACACCAGGGGCGTGAGATATAAATTGCTTCCGTGACTTGGCAAAGGGCTGTTCCTTGCATTCTTCAATCGCATTCAAAATCCTTCCAACGCAAGCCACACGGCAAGTCCCTATTGAGAAACCCCCCCCCCCCCCCCAACGGCACGCAGCATTTCGTACCTTGATCCAACGAACACCAGCCCTGCGGGGCCAAGCCATGGCACGATATTTCACACAAGGTTAGAGTTAATCTAGAACGCGAGTCAGAGATCAGAACGCCGCTGTATGCTTCATGGTCATGGCCATATGACGCGGTCTATCAATTAAGGGTCATTATATCCAGTCATCGTCGCAAAATATATATGTACAAGTTATGCGAAAAGGTTATTCCCCCAGTCATGTATGTACACTTCTATAGCAGGTTGGCGCCAAGGGCGAAACCACCGAGTACTGCGAATACCCAGCCCAGAGGCATGGGTTGCCAGGCGGCATTGTCGTCGTCGCCGTTGTTGTCTGAGTTGGCTCCCGCCGTGACGGTGACGGTTCGTTGAGGTCCGACTGTCTGTGTCGTCAAGACGCCTGTTCGGCAATCGCGTTCAAAATCGGGGCATGATGTGACTGTGTAGGTGGTTGTGTAGGCTGATGTAGCGAGGCCGGTCCTCGTGGGAGATTTGGTGACGGTTGCCTAAAGATCATGTTAGCAGGAGTTGATCTTGAGGAATCGAGAAACTTACGTGTCCAGTAGTAAAGGCATCACCCTCTTTACATTTGCCCTTCTCGTTGGGGACAGCATCCTTGCCAGATCCAACAACCACGATATCCTCATCGCCGCAGTTGGCAGCCTGCGCAATGTGCACCTCCTTGTTATCCCAGTCAAAGACAAAGTATCCAGCTCGGAGGACAGAGTCGCCGAGAATCTGCTGGTTGGTGGTAACCACGATGCCGACGTAACACTGGCTGTAACCCATCTCGAGGATGAGATCGCTGAGGGGAACACGGACAATCTTGTTACCAAAGCCAAAATCGGCGGTGGCATCCCGATCCCGGTTGTCACAGTCCGTAATGTAGAATCCCTCACCATTATCCTGCACATCAAGCATCTCAAGAATCGGCTTGGCAGCCTCAAAGTGCAGACGGGATAGTGTGCTTCCTGAATCGAGGATGACGTTCTTGTCGGCGTCGTCAAGGTCAAACTCGTGCTCCTCACCCTCGGTCGTCATACCGATGCTGCTCAGCTCCACTGCGAGACGGTACTCGCCGCCCTCACCTCGAACAATGGGACGCTTCTCCAGGTTGCCGATGTACTTGTTGCGGTCGATGCCGCCGTAGATGACGGCACCCTCGTCGGCCTCGGAATGGCGCAGGTCGAGAGAGTAGACGCGGCTGTTGATGAGGCCCTCGACGGCCATGGAAGTGAGCAGCAGTCGGTAAGGGTCGTCGTTGTCGAATCCACCCCTCGTATCCGGTGCGAGACCCAGAATACCCTGAGCGATACCATCACTCTCAATCAGCACACCAAATGTCTGGTTCTCGAGCTTGGAGTCGCCAAAGGTGAATGTATCGGCATAGTATCGAATCGTAGCCGAAGTGTGAGTCGAGGGATCCGAAGCATCGCCGTATCTGAGAGTTTCCCTACCAAAGGGACCGATGGGCGGTGTCGTCGAGTCGTCGGGTTCATACTGTCCCATCTCATGACACATATTGTATTCCCTTATACTACTCGCCTCGTCGCAGTCGGGGTTGACCCAGAGCTCGTTGGAGCCAGTATCGAGAAGGACGGTAATCTTTTGCGGTGGCGTGCCGATCTCAACTGTTTCGCATGATTAGAGTTGCTTTTTCTTTCCGAGTCTTGTTTCAAACGCACGATCTGTCGCGTAGAAATATCCCATATTGTCCAACACGGCAACAAAGGCATCGCCATCTCGTTTCGTCTTTTCCTTCTTTGGCTTCTCGACGGTGCCAACGTGCACAGAGAGGTAACCCTTGCCGGACTTTGATCGTGGGAAGCTCAGCGCATCGGCGCAGCTGATGGCAGCGGCGACGGTGCCTAATGTTGTCCACCTCATGGCTTATACCGTTAGATTTGAAACTCCCGTTGAGGTTCAAATGTGCAAGAATTGATGAACACACTACATCATGTTGTACGCGCTGAAGGGCGCCCAACCTTTTCTTTAAAGAAACAGCACATGAACCCCCCCCTTGTCGGTGGCCCCGGTGGCGCAAGCTACGAGGTGGCATTGGCCTTGCTGGCGTCTGGATCCTTGGTCTTTGGTTGCCAAGTCGAGCCTTAATTGGGGAAGCTGAAAGACGCCCCCCTCCCCTCCTTCACCCCGGGCGGCGGCACTCGTGTGGATGGATGGATGTTCGGGAGCATGGCCTTGAACAAATGGATTCTTCCATGGCTGACGCCTTGTGGCTTGCGAGAGATATTGGGACGCACGTTCCCGCAGCAGCTTATTGAAGGGGGGTGAAAGTGCAGCTGAGAGAAGCCAACATCAACGAATGTTCTTCAAGTTGACTTTTCTTGACTCTCTTTCTTCAACAGACCCAAAGAATAAGCATAACGCCCTCCCTCAACCCCTTCCCCCCCTCCTCCATGTTTCACTCAAGAGGCGCATCACCCCGTCATCCTTCGGCATCCCTCCCCTCAGCCGCCCCATATCGCCTCGACTCCGCCTCTCTGGGCAAGCTAACTTGCTCAGGCGGGAGATTAGCGTTACTGGGGTTCGAGCACACACTCACTCACTCTCGCTCAGCGGGATCCTCGGCCAAGCTTGCTGACATTCAATCTTGCCCTGGTAAAAGAGGGACCCAAGCGTTGGCATTCTTGGTAATGATTCGTGATGTCTTGGTTCTCTTTCTGCACGCTACAATCGAGTGTGGCCAGGTGATTGCATCTGGGATAGGGGCGCTTTGCTTTGCTTTGCTTGCGCGGCCTCTTTTCCTCTTTTGCCAGACTTTTTCATCGCCTCTTGGGCGCGTCGTGGTGGCTTGATTTGAGAGACAAGTTCGAGGTTGGAATAAGCTGTAGTGGCATTGCTCGGTCTTCGTATCCTGGAGCTCCGCTTACCATCAGATGGATGGATGTCCAGCCAAATTGGGGCAGGATACGCCTTGTGAGGCAGACGAGGATCTTTATCCTTGTGCTATTTCTCGTTTCGAAATCATCCACACAACCTAGTAATCTACACCGCCAACCAAACAACATGTAGAGAAGAGCAAGAAACAAGACATCAACATCTCTGAGAGTATACTTCCGTGATGCCTCAACTTGCCATTGATTGGATCTTTAACGAAAAATAAAGTCAGACCCGTCTGCGGACCTCCCCATGATGGCCCATACTGTACCCTGAAAGTGCCTGGTTCATCCTGGTGTGGCTCTAGCCTTGAGGGCCACAGGGTGGGTGGGTCCAGCGGAAATAGAATCAAGATCTGCCTAAGGCATCTACTTCCCAGCACGAACCACCTTAGCTAAACATTTTTAGATTACTGTAGAATGACTACCTAAGAATTTAGGTGAAGAATACTCTGGTTGGTAGACTATTTTCTGTCACAAAGTGGGTCCTATTCTACTGTTAACCCGGTAGATGCAAACCCTTGTTATTTCGCATGCGGAACGCTGAGTCTCCGAGAGCACAAGCCATGAGGGGGTTTGCTTGAGTCAGCTGGTCAAGCCTCAACGGCCAAGACACGCCTCAGTCTAGGGTAATTTGCAGGGCAATATGGTGAGGTGAGATTTGCTTATGCTTTGAGGTCTTGAATAAGAAACAAGATGATTGAATTGAGTGAGAAGAAACTCTGTTATGCTCCATGTCCACCTGTGTAGCCACATAAGCCTTCTTCTGTTGTGTACCTACCTGGTGAAGCTATATCTGCAGGTACATACCCGCGATGCATAATCCATTCATCCAATGAAGAAAGCATCATGCACATTACTTAGCAGCCAATTCTTCATCACAAAATGGTGTGTATCCTGTTTATATCTATTGTACATTTTTCTTATTCTACATGTGAGCATTTATGATCATCATCCATAATGCATGGTAAATGACTCAAGCCTTGCGGACACCTGACACCAGCAAGGCAACGCTGCCCATCTGCCTTCTCACATCCTCCTTGTGAACATCATGAGTATCCTCAACCTCTCCCCACTGTCCCGTCTGCCAGTCAACCTCTAGACTGGTAGCAACAGAAGCCTGTTCGACGCCAAACTTGTTACCCGTGTTCAGCTCGCCCTTCCCAACCGATCCCTCACTCCACTCGACAATGAACCGTGCAGCCGCAATTAGACTCTTGCCTGCCAGGGTAGCTCGCTCTAGTCCCGCAATCTCAAAGGCGTCGAGACCTGTGATCCATCCCTGTACAACCTCTCGGACACCAGGGCTCTGCGGCTGGGGAAGAATTGAGTGACCGTCAAGAACAGGTGTGATGGTGATACCCGGCCAGACATGGGTTGTAAGGAACGATACAATGTCCTCAGCTGTTCGCTTCTGAACATCACGGAGTGACTCTCCCGCATCGTTCTTCAAGTCATGTTCTCCAGCGGGGGGCGCCCAGCATAGAATTGAGTCGGTGTCGAGGTATCGTAGAAGCGTAGTAGCAATGGCATTTCGGACGTCCGAGATCTCGGCTCCGGAGGTCTTGTCGGCCTCAGCAATATCCAGAGCTCGGCAGGTAAGACTTGTAAGAGGGATGAGATGCTGTCGTGTCGCATCCTGAGCCGAAGTCAAAAGATCCCATTCGAGAGCGAGTGCCGAGGCGAGGTCGGGCTTGGAGATCGGGAGGCTGACGATTTCCTTGGACACAGGATGTCTCAATGGTCGAGTATCAAGGAAGACCTGCAAAGAACCTGTTCAAGAATACTTGTTAGCCTATTGCTATTGAAATAACTAATCGCAACCAATGGCATAGAATTGGCCATCTTCACTTACCATCCACTTCCTTGACTCCCACATCCTTCCAGAACCTCTTCCTCAAAGCGCCGCCTCCCTTTCCACCGCTCGCACTCCGCAGCTCCTTGGCATTCTTTAGCATCTCAGCCTGCTTCCTCCTCCTCGCGACACGCTGGTGAACATTCTCGGCGGCTGGTAGCGGTGGCTCGGGTGGCGGGCCGGTCCCGACGATGGAGGCGACATTGGCGGGCTTCGCAACAGTTGAGTGAATCGGACGGATGAATACGGGGGCATTGATGAGCCGGGGAACTAGCCGCAGCGGTAGCCGTGTCGTAGGCTTCATTCTGGCGACGAATTCGTGGTGGAATTGGGTTGTGTCGGAAAGATTTGAGGCTGGAGGGCCAAAATGGAAAGCCGCAAACCCGCCGGAGTGGAAAAATTGGGTCCGGCTGAGGAGTCTCGGAGCCGGTGGATTCAGGGTCGACATGATGTCACCCCGAGAGATGGGAGCACGCCAAAGACGACATCGCAAGGGTGATTCTGGCTAAATAGAGCTTGGATTCGACAATCGGAAATATAGAATCTAGATAAGAGCATTTGCCATTTATTAAAAGATTGTATCAAAGCTTCTGGGTTGGAGCTTAAACTTGTCAAGGTACTTTGGACAGCAGTACTCCACGGTGCGGCAGCGAGGCACATTGAGAGAGCATACAAGGGGAAGCTCTCGAGTAAAAAGACTGTATAAACAAAAAAAACACAGAGAGAATTCATATTAAATCCAATCACATCCTTTTACTGCACCCCGTAAGACAGAACCGAAATCGTTGACCTCCTTGCCAAAGTTGACACGAATCCCAGTCCCCGATAAGGGGCTGATAGCTGTCACGTGATGCGGCACGACCCATCCATCCCTGACCTGAGTAACTGCGACGTGGTGATTCTGGATGAGCGCCTCGACCGCAACCACCAAGTCTCCCTCACCAAACCGCTCCCCCCACGACCCAGCTTGCCCAACATGAGTTACGGCAAAAAGGACGAAGACGCCGACCTCGGTTTGGTCAAGGTGGACCGTACTCAGGTGTTCCAGGAAGGTCCGTCCAGAGCAATCGCCGCCCTCTTGCTGTTGTTCCCCCCACCGTCCAAGTTCAAGTCAAGCTAAATAGGTCGACAGCACGACTCTTCAACTCGTCCCCGATCCAACCTCGAAGATGTCGCATTCTCCTCACAAAGATCGCCCTCCTCCTCTACACGGGTGAAAAGTTCCCTACCAACGAAGCCACCACCCTCTTCTTTGGCATCTCCAAGCTGTTCCAGAACAAGGATGCCTCCCTCCGCCAGATGGTCCACCTTGTCATCAAGGAGCTTGCCAACTCGGCCGAGGACATTATCATGGTCACTAGCACCATTATGAAGGATACCGGAGGCAGCACCGATGCCATTTACCGACCCAACGCCATCCGCGCCCTCTGCCGCATCATCGATGTAGGTTGTCCTGCTGCTGGCGCCTCCACCGACTCTACTGACACTATACAAGGCCACGACTGTCCAATCGATCGAGCGAGTGATGAAGACTGCGATCGTCGATAAGAACCCCTCGGTTTCTTCTGCCGCCCTCGTCTCCTCCTACCACCTTCTCCCGATCGCCAAAGATGTTGTCCGACGATGGCAGAGCGAGACCCAGGAGGCCGCTGCCTCTAGCAAATCGTCTGGCGGCTTCTCCCTCGGATTCTCCACCTCGAGCAGCCAGATCCCCATGAACCACTCGACCATGGCGCAATACCACGCTGTCGGACTTTTGTATCAGATGCGCTCCCACGATCGAATGGCCCTTGTCAAGATGGTTCAGCAGTTTGGCGCAGCTGGTGCGCTCAAGAGCCCCGCTGCTATTGTCATGCTTGTCCGACTTGCAGCGCAGCTCGCCGAGGAGGACCCTTCGCTGAGGAAGCCCATGATGCAGCTTCTCGACGGATGGTTGCGACACAAGAGCGAGATGGTCAACTTTGAGGCTGCCAAGGCCATCTGCGACATGCGAGATGTTACCGACGCCGAGGTGTCGCAAGCTGTCCATGTCCTCCAGCTGTTCCTGACCTCCCCTCGTGCCGTCACCAAGTTTGCCGCCCTGCGCATCCTCCACAACTTTGCCAGCTTCAAGCCCACCGCCGTCCACGTCTGCAACCCCGACATCGAGCTTCTCATCTCCAACAGCAACCGATCGATCGCCACATTCGCCATCACCACTCTGCTCAAGACGGGCAACGAGGCTAGCGTCGACCGATTAATGAAGCAGATCTCCACCTTCATGTCTGAGATTACCGACGAGTTTAAGATTACGATTGTCGAGGCTATCCGAACATTGTGTCTCAAGTTCCCAAGCAAGCAGGCCGGCATGCTCACCTTCCTTAGTGGGATCCTGCGTGACGAGGGTGGCTATGAGTTCAAGAGGGCTGTCGTTGAGAGCATGTTTGACTTGATCAAGTTTGTTCCCGATTCCAAGGAGGATGCTCTCGCCCACCTGTGCGAGTTTATTGAGGACTGCGAGTTCACCAAGTTGGCTGTCCGAATTCTCCATCTTATCGGTCTCGAGGGTCCTAAGACGGCCCAGCCCACCAAGTACATCCGATACATCTACAACCGAGTGGTGCTTGAGAATGCGATTGTGCGAGCTGCCGCTGTCACCGCCCTTGCCAAGTTTGGTGTCGGTCAGAAGGATCCCGAGGTCAAGAGCAGTGTCCGTGTCCTCCTTACCCGATGCTTGGATGATGTTGATGATGAGGTTCGCGACCGTGCGGCTCTCAACCTGAAGCTCATGGCCGAGGAGGACGATGAGATGGCAGCTCGATTTGTCAAGAACGGTAAGCAAGAAAGAGAGGTTAATGTGAATAATGCTAATTCGCCTACAGAGAACATGTTCTCTCTCCCCTTCTTCGAGCAGCAGCTTGTTCTGTACGTCACCTCAGATGACAAGTCTGCTTTCGACAGCCCCTTCGACATCTCCAAGATCCCTATTGTTACTCGGGAACAGGCCGACGCTGAGGACCGCACCAAGAAGCTCATCGCCACCGCTCCTACCCTCAAGGCCCCCAAGGTCGGCCCCACCAAGGCCTCTGGAGCCGAGGCTGTGGCATCTGCTACTGCCCAGGCTCAGCGATATGCCCAGGAGCTGCTGGAGATTCCCGAGATGAAGGAGTTTGGCAGCGTGCTCAAGTCGTCGCCTCTGCTTGAGCTTACCGAGGCCGAGACTGAGTACGTTGTTACTCTGGTCAAGCATATCTTCAAGGAACACATTGTTCTTCAGTATGAGGTCAAGAACACTCTGCCCGATACTGTTCTTGAGAACGTATCCGTCGTCGCCACCCCCTCGGACGACGAGGAGCTGGAGGAGGTCTTTATTATCCAGGCTGAGAAGCTTGCGACCGACCAGCCTGGCAAGGTGTATGTTGCCTTCAAGAAGATCAATGGCGAGGGCTCTCTGCCTATCTCCACCTTTTCCAATATCCTTCGATTCACCAGCAAGGAGATTGACCCCTCCACAAATGAGCCTGAGGATACTGGCTACGATGATGAGTACGAGGTGGCCGAGTTCGACCTTACTGGCAGTGATTACGTGATTCCCACATTCGCTGGCAACTTTAGCCATATTTGGGAGCAGGTTGGCGCTTCTGGCGAGGAGGCGACAGAGACTCTCCAGCTTAGCGGCATGTCCAGCATTGCAGGTACGTTGAAATGTCACATATATGAGAAGAGCAAGACTAACAAATTTCACAGAGGCCACCGAGCAGCTCACCAAGGCTCTGTCCCTGCAGCCCCTGGAGGGTACCGATGTCCCCGTCAACCAGACTACTCACACGCTCAAGCTTCTGGGCAAGACTGTCGGTGGTGGCCGGGTAGTTGCCACTGTGCGGATGGCATTCTCTTCAAAAACGGGTGTGACGACCAAGATCACGGTGCGAAGCGAGGAGGAGAACGTCGCTGCGCTGGTTATCGCGTCGGTGACGTAAGTCTGGGCGAGCCGGCGTTGAGGATAATGATGTATCGAAGCTTGGCGGTCTTAGACATGCCTCCAGGAGCGAGTAATGTAACTGTCATGATTCATTCTAGAGAAGAGTCTCGGTTCTCACCCTGCAGAGGCCTCGGGTTGGAAGCCGAACCATTGGAGGAAGGATGCTTGCATTCATTTGGGTATGGAGCTGGCGTGCAGAGAATGGAGGACCCGGTAGAAGGAAGGGAGCGAGAAGGTTCAAGAGCATGTTTATATGGGGCATGGTTGTTTCTAGTCATGGTATTTCTTGCAAAAAAAAAGATGGAAGTTCGCTGCCAACGTGGTGTGTATGAAGAGTGATTCTGGTCATGGTGTTGTGTGGATGCAACCACACTGACCGGCCCTTGGCAGACATCTCGCCTGTATCGAGATAACTGGAAGGTAGCTGGGAGGAGCAATATTGAAAAACATTTGCCAATGATTGTTGAAGTGGTATGTTAAATACCACTCTCGTTTTGTTGCTGTTGGGTAGGTAGTTTGATGAATTGGGGTCTGCGTGTTGACAAGCACTGGGGCGAAATACATCGCTGGAGGCTGCTACTGGATCGGCGCCCTGTTTATCTTGGCAGATTTCATTCATAGCGATGCTTCAATCAAACGAATAGCTTGTATGTTGAGTAGACATCGGCATCGGCATCGGCTGGCCTGCAAGACAGCGCTCTGGTTTGTCCTGACCTGGGGCCCGTCAAGAGGCCTGGGGATGATAGGCAACTGAGATTATCACAATTGCGTAACCCGCTCCTATTCATCATCAAGCCTAATTTGCTTCTTCTTGTCTTGTGGGGATCCAAAGGCTGATGTGCTGGACACCTTGATGGGCGAGTTTGTTCGGCGATGGTTGATGGCATCTAAATCACGATCAAGCGTGTGGCAAACGCACACCCATGGCGGGTATTTAAAACCCCTTGAAGATGTCAGAGACTCCTCCTCTTTCATCTTCTAAATTAAAGTAACTATATTTCTCCGCCTATGGACTTCCAGCAGCCTGTCTCAAACAGCTGCATTTCGCAACACCATGAAAAGGGAACTTCGGGTTAATTGGACCAAGGACCCTAACGGACGGTGGAAGCCGACCTGTGGCCAAGGTGTGGCCCGTTAAGCGCCTTGAGGAGTGGGCGACCTCTGCGGTTCTACTATCCTGGCCTTGTAGAGTATATCTGGCACAAGGACATGAAGTCGGATCTATGCGAAGCACAGAATAAAACAACAACATATATATGCATATTTTCAAGATATCAAGATGGAGGATTTATTGTCGGAGTCTGTCTCTGTGTCACCTCAAATCCTGATGGACTCTGATGAGAGGAATCATGTGGCTTCGTGGTGGCCTCGTTCTCAACCCCCCTCGAGGCATAGGATACAATCGCCACCATCCCCTAAAAATGAACTGAGCTTGGGAGGTCGCAGCAAGTACGTATGCTGTCTGCGCCTTGGAGACTGGAAACAACGCCTGGCCCTTACTGGAGCATCGCAGAGGGAAATTACGGGTGATCAGGCTCACTCTGTCCCGTCAACAGCCCGGACCGGATCCGTCAAACGGTGTTGAGGATTCGCTTCATTAAGCTTATCAAGCAATATCTATATATATCATCAACCGGCCCCCACCACCAAATACACTATACCTTGTTACCATTTCTCTTCGTTTCATGTCGAAAGTCTGCTTCACGAGCTATATCACATGTGTATTTTGGGTACACAATGCTTAGATCACTTGTCACTCCCACCGTTTGCGGTTCCCAGTTCCATCTTCGGTGATGTACCCGGACACGATTCATACAATGTTGGCTTTGGTCTGGTTGCGTGAGGACTACCTGGCGCCTCTTTTTGGTTCTCTTTCTTCTTCCTACACCAACACTATATATACTCATGTTTATGCCTATCTTCGCTGTCTCTCGTTATATTGGCAGCATCGCGCCAGCCGATGGCCCCCAAAGTCAGAGCACAGCATCTTCTTTGACCCCTGGCTCGATGTTGGAAGACACCATCACTATGATCGAAAAGAACACTGAAGACTTTGAAGGAGGGTTCTGAAGTGGACTCCCATCGACCGGAACGGCTTGCAAAATATCACCGCTGGCCACGAACTTGGATACTGTACCGCCTGGCTGGGTTATATATAAGAGAGTTCCACGAGAACATGCACCATCGCTTTCTTTGCGAGATCTCTTTTCTGGGAAACCTTGTTGTTCCAGAAGAGTTGGGTGACTGGATCGATATTTTCCTGTGGCAGTTCCATTCGACGCTATCTCCCGACAGATTACCGTACCGGCGGTATCACTGGTCTATAAGTATCCCAAGGATACAGGTGTGGCTGGCGGCACTCAGAGAGATATCCGTCCAGGTCCCGGGCCGTGGAGCAGGCCAATCAGTGCCCCCTCTAGGAAATTCGCTTCTCACAAAATCTTGGGGTTGTCTCCCTCCGCCAATTCTCAATATCAGCTGAATGTGAGCGAATCTTCAGCAAGGCGAAGCTCACGGTAGGGCCGCAGCGGCAGAGCCTAGATGACGAGACGCTGGAGGCAATCGAGTGCATACGGTGCTAGAGCAACAACAACTGGAAGTCATTGGTTGAGGATGGAGGAGAGGGCAGGATTGAAACTCCGCATTATGCCCTGATAAGCACATGTATAGACGGCCTGAAAGGAGAGAGCTCGCTGCGGAGGAGTCGCTCAACTGCTTCATCACCCTCACTTCACAGCACAATCTGGGCGAAACATGATTGGAACCAATCTCTCTTAAAAATGACTTGCAAGTATACGCCTGGCTACATACGCAATTCCTGTCTCGTTTCCCTGACATCTCCGACCAGATCCTCCGGGTCTGCACATTCAGGGGCTGACTGCCGGAGGGTTGCCGTAACCGCAGTATATATCATGGTTCCCAGTTTTCATCCGCTATATAGTGACTTTGGCCATGATCCTCGATACTTGGCCGGGCTCTTGTTAGGATGTTTCAATGGTTGGGATGGAATGTTCATTGGGGCGCTGAGAAGAGAAGTCTTGGGGGTTTGGCGATGACCTCAATTGCTCGCTAAACATGGCAAATGCTTGCGACCAAGATCCCTCAGGAAAAGAAGCCAACACTCTGGACGATGCATCTGAAAGGCAATCAAGTCTTATAGGGTAGCAAATTTTGCTATCTGTGATTCACTGTCGCTCACCTGGCCGAGTGACAGTGAATCATAGCCGACAAACAGGCTGGTTACAAAAGCGCGTCGCTCCGCGATTCACGACCCTGAACTTTCTTCATTCTTTAACTTTCATCTACGGGTGCTGAGTGTACACGAATTTTTTTGGCACGCGCTTTTGGTACAAAACCTTGCAAGGTTCATCATCATTGCTTCATCGACCATATTCACCACCACGCTTCGAACACAATGTCCACCCCTGTGCCTACCGTCGAGGACGGGACGTTGTCGTGAGTATTGCAGATCGGCTGGGTCTGAACAGTAACTGACCAGTGATCAAGCCCGTACGTGGGTACCGTAATGGCGCTTATTTTCAACAACAACTACGTTTGGGTTCATAGCCGTCTGATCAGAAAGTTCCCCAACTTTGCTGCCCGTTTCGAGGATAACCAGCTGAAGATGAAGCCCGTCCCGCAGGGCACCGCTCACATTGTTGTTCATTATCTCTACACCGGATGCTACGAAGGTCTCAAGGCCCTTGGAACTCGAGAGGTCGACAAGATCAAGTACCACTTCAAGATGGGCGTTCACGTGTATGACCTCGCGCGTGAGTACAACCTGTACCACCTTGAAGACATGGCCACCGACGAGCTTCAGTGCCTCGCTCCCAAGCTGCAGCTGGGCACTATCATCACCGTCCTCGACGAGCAGGAATTCACCCATACCAAGATCTCCAGCTGGCTCCGAGAGTATATCACTGGCGAGGTCATGCGGGTTAGAAAGAGTGCGACCGCCGATGCCATCCGAGTGATGGGAGACGACATGAAACATAATCGTCCCATCACCGGCATTATCTGTGAGACTGTGGCTAGACTGGGCCTCGAAAACCAGTGCCTTCGTCGCAGTCTTGAGAAGCGAGTTGCTCCGCTCGTCACGATGTCAGCCTTTTCATCTTCTTCATCTCAACCTACCATTTCTGGATTTCCTTTTCTGAATACCACAAATCGCTACATGAGCTTTTGGACATTGGTTTCGCACTAAATAACTTCTAAATGCCGTCCAACTCCATGGTACCCCCTGGGCGAGAGCCATCAGGATGGGCTACTGACCCACGACCCACCCAGTCGTAAGTCTCCCATATCGACAATCCATAGCAGTACAAACAAAATCCAAGTTTGACCCAATCTCAGTTCCCCCGTCGGAGACGCTGGTTCTCCAGCCCAAGACGCGCGAGCGCCTCACAAAGAACCGCCGTGGCGGGCTAGTTGTTCTTGGTCGTGTCAGGGATCGCCCTGATAAGGTCTTCGGTCAAGTTTCTGCCAGCTGACAAAAGCTGTTGGTCCATGTACGTACTCGTGAAGCCAGCCGTGGATGGGGATTTGGTAGAATTCTTTGCTTGCTATCAAGAAGATCGATAGCAAGACCAAGCTTGAGGTTCGGGGTCAAGGCCATGAGCTCTTGATTGGCGAGGTTCTCGAGCTGTGGGAGGCACGGCATGTCGGCAAGGGCGCACACATGGACCGCCATCTTGAAGTCATGCTTGGTTTGGTCAATACCATGAGGGCTGGCCACTCTGAGGCCCGAGTATTGGTCGATATATATATAGTACGCAACCACATGGGCGGCGCCGGGAGGGACATTGTCGACAAGTTGTTCCCCGTTCTCAAACTGCGCAGCGAACTCTCGGTGCTTGTTTATCATCTGGGTATGGATTCAGACGTAATTTGAGTTGCCAAAAGCTATACTACAAAGATTTCCGAAATACAGTCTTGATCACAAGTCAGTCAGTCACTCACCAGACTCACGGCGGGAAGGAGAAGAGAAGAGGGATCGATACATGAGGTTGGCATTCATCAAGTATAAGTAGCTCGATTTGAGTTCCTCATTTCAAGATGCCGACCATAGCAAGAACCTCTGTGGATTTATTGTACGAAGCTCACATTCTGTTCAATGACTCTCGAATTGGTTCGTTTATACGGTTGCTTGCTTGCTTGCTTGAGAGCTGGGCGAGTCCCTCTGCCAGCTGCATTGCACTGTCCAGGCAGTGTTGTCCTTTGGAGCGCTGCCCATCAAAACGGCCAGTCGTTGTTTTTCCCTCGAGAGGATGAAACGTCTTCCCCATCATTCACCTTATCTCTCTGACTGCTGGTCTTAATCCCGCATCGCCATCAGATATAGACAAGCCACAACAACACACCTCGTCCCACCATTTCCATCAACTGAGAGATCCTTGGCACATGAAAAAGATGAAGACTGAAGCTACTGACAACGATGGACCTGGAGATGTCCCCCAGACTCCCACCAAGAAGGGTGTCACTCCGTCCAAGTCGTACGTAACCCTCTATCTACGCACTCTCCTAGGCTATGCTCTATCTTACTGACCAGGTACTTATTTAGGCCCTACATGGGTGCTACGTATAAGCTTGAGTTCGCCGACAAGCTGGTCATTAAAGTCCCACGAGGTGTCATTGATAAACATTCCGCCTTTGCTGCACACTTCGCCGACCGTAGCATCGACCTTACTGAGATGAACGAGAATCAGGCCCACATCCTCATCCATTACCTTTACACTGGATGCTACCAGCCCCTTGATATTGAGGCAGAGAATGCCGAGGAGAAGCGTGCCAAGGCCTTTACCGTCAGCCTCTCGGTCTACGCTGCCGCCGTCGAGTACGACCTCGAGCACCTCGCCGTCCTCGCATCCCTAGATCTCACCAAACTAGGCGAGGGCCTGACTTTTATCGACATCCTCAGAATCATGAAGGAAGAAGAGTTTGAACTGGGGGCTCACGAGACCTGGCTCGCCGGGTACCTGGCTAAGCGTGCCCAGAGGTTGGAGCCCGTCAGTCACGATGATGCACAGTCTCTCCGGGCCAGTCTTGGCGAGAAGCGAACCCTTGCCGACATTCTAATTGAGGCTATTGTCAATTTGAAGCTCGAGGTTCAGTTGCTGAAGAACTTGCTGCAGAATGCGCGTGAAAGAGGTTGAGTTTGGTCGCCAGGCGAGAGGGACATGGCCTTTGCGTTGACCAAGTGAACTTTTTACTCTTATGAGGCCCTTGGGCACTGGTTACGTTGGATTCGGCAGTTGTCCTAATTCTTGTACTATACAGTATACTAAGACCAGGGCCAACAGAAGATCAATAAGAGAGTGAACTGTTAGCTTTGAAGACCAGACTACTCTTTGTCTCCATTGGCGACGACCTCATGGAGACTTGGCCACTCTGCCAACACAGACTCTCTTGGCGCCAGCATAGCCGCGTGCTTAAATTGATCGCTTCTATTAAATCGCTGCCGAACGATAGTCAGCGTAAAGCGCCCAATCGAGTCTACCGGTTCATCGACCGATCTCGGTACACCCTGCGCGACGGCCCGTCGGCTAAGTATATATAATGGAACCTTCCACTTCAAGGGAACGTGGCGAGTGGGACTGGGAACGAACGAGACTGGGGTTTTGAGCGCTTCTGATCCTCCTGTGAATTGAATCCTTCGGGAACACCAACTTCCTCGTATGAGAACCTAGAGTAAATGGATGCCTAGAGAGAAAGTGGGCATGAGAGAGTCTTGGCTGGACCTCGAAGATGGACATATAGCGTAGGGCCTCGTGGCAGTGGTGCTTTTACGAGCGAGTTCCACCTTATCATGCAGTACAGATCCCATATCTGGGGAATGCCAAGGCATTAGTTTGGAGATTGATAGGGTCTAATTCGCCTAAACATCACTTGCACAAGGTCCCCCATTATTGGCCTGTGACCTGACGGCTTGAGACTTCACAACGAGTATACTATTCACGTTTCTTCGGAACATCAAACCCGAAGTTTGTTAACCTCCCAGAGTAGCACGCAGGGATTGGCTTCTTCAACTTCCTCTTTCGAAAGTAGTAGCATGTTTGGAGCATCAGATCAGACCTCGCCAAGGCTCAGAACAAATTCAGGTGCCGTTGATGAGAATCAAGAGGATATAAGACGAGCACTTTGCTCGTTATCAGACTCTTGTTCACCACACTACCTCAGGCCTTCTCTCTACCCACCTTCTAGGCCAATTCCTCGAGCTCCTGTATTCTCTGAACGTACCTATCCTCCATTCTCCTGCCCATTATGCGACCTCTTTCCCTCCTCATGGCCCTCCTGCCTCTAGGCGGAGCAGTCAAATTCGAGCTCATCAAGGGCACCTGCGACACAGGCTTCCACCCCGAGGTCCCAGGATCGTGGTCCTACGGTCTCATCAAGCGCGTCGGCGACGACGGCTGCTCAGGCTGCAACCTCCAAATGGAGCGCAGTGACGGCGTATGGTATGGACGCAGCCCATGCAACCCCTGCGACGGCGGCATCATCTACGAGTTTGTCCCGAACGGTAGCGGGAGGAACATTTACCGTGCTGGAAACCGGAATCAGATTATTGGTCATTGTGAGGGGAGGAATGGTCCCAACTCGGTCTGCAACGGCTGGAACTATTCTTGTTCGGGCGCGATCCATTATATCTGCTCGGTCGACGAGTGTTAGATGGGGTGTCGCTGTATGTATCATGCATTATGGGGTCTTGACAAGCTTGCTAACAGAACCAGTTGCAGCATTTTCAACAATGCCTTTGGGGGGGCCCTGAACACATGGGGAAGCTTTGAGAGTTATCATGTCAACTACAAGATGCAGGGTTTTCTGTTATGGGATATACCGCTATGCAACCGGCATGGCTCCGGCTAGTTTTACGTAGCCAAGTATCTTTCCATTTGCACTACTTGCCGTGTTACTTAGATCAAATTGACCAGACCGTCCTATGAATAGCTATCTAGGTGAGGCCAGGACCGGTCGCACAGATACTAGACCCAAAGAAAGTACGCCATGAGCTGTTTGGCTCCAGTTCCCGAGATACACATGCCCCATTCCAACACCGACCCCCATCGGGATACCCGTAGAGGAGGAAGAATTGAAAGGGGGCTTATACTCTTTCTGACGATATTCACTTCGTCCCCTGTCACTTCCTGTTCAAGTTGGATCATGTCCGCCCTGTTCGTGACTTCGTACGCGCCAAGGAGGTCTTGGTTCTGGTAGACACTGTATTTCCAGGACGAAACCCAGAAATATGAAGATTGATACTGGAATAAGACACTGATAGCTTTCAATAGAACGCTTGAAGACTTACCACGATGTTCTCTTTCGTAGCCGGATCCGCCCGAGGGTTTCGCAGCTTGATGATGTCGGGATCTACAAGAATGCTGCTGTGGCTGGTGAGGTACTAATACCCCTAAACATCTCATAGTAGCATTTTGGAGATGACCTGTTGACACGGGCTCTTAGAAAGGGACCTCAGAAGTGGCAGTCGAAAGTAATGAGCTGCTCCTGCAGCATACGTCATGGTCGCCAGTTAGTATCGATACCCATCGAGCCATTCCTGGCCGGGAACTTGAGAGCCCATGTGGCACCACTCGCCGTCTTTTTGGTTTGCTAGGTTATAGAAGTATTGGAGATGGTCTGCCTGTTCGTGGGACATTTTTGGAAACTTGTTGATGAAGTCTCCATCAAGTGACCGAGGTGATGAGTCGTCATTTTCAAGCGGAACAATACACTTTCGCTCTGATGGCAACCCCAGATAGAGTTTAAATTTTTTTAAATTTTTTTTTTTTTTTTTTTAAAAAAAATAGTGAATACTCGTATTAATACGTCTAGAGTAGATAGAAGGGGGGTGACCAGATGGATCGATGTCAGGGATATAAGACCGCCAGTCTCGAAGTGAGCTTGTGAGAACTCGGGGCCGAAACGCCAACTCCCCGGCTCCATCACCTCAGTGGGCCCGCCAAATGGTGTGGGGCTTTTATCGATAAGATCCACCCTGAGCGACCCATGTTCGGCACCGACGGGACAGAGCGGGTAGCTCGGATTAGTATTGATCCGTGATACCTCGATATGAGAAGCCGTTCAAACGACGACAAGATTTGAAAACAAACCGCCCATCGCCACGCAAATCAATCGCGTCAGTGATGATTATTTCTCCCGCAATACCATCAGCATCCACTCCGTGCTCACTCAATATCATATTCAGAGCACAGGCCCATCAGCGACTGATTACAACATGTCGACTACGGTCTCTCACCCCAGGAGACCCTCGCGTTGCACTATCGCTTTTGTTATTCCGCAAGAAGTAAGCGCCCCCGCACCACCCTTGAATTCTACAGATTCATCTAACGAATAGGCCGACAGCTCCTAGCCGCGGTACCTAGCGACTCTTCTCGTCTCGTTCGTTTGCCATCCGAGCTGCTCCTCTACCTCTTCTCGCACACGACCGATCCCGTGGATCAGCTCTGCTTGGCCCTTACCTGCAGACGTCTTCTCCAAGTTTCCTCATCCCTCATTATAAAGATACCCTCCGTGGCGAAGCACAGATACCGGACCTCGCCGCCCTGTTGTCAAATGTTCCCATTGCTGAGAAGGTTAGCGCCTGTGGATGCGCGTGGGAGGCCAAGGCGAACATTGGCGCTCTGTTGTGATTGCTTGTGGTACCGACCTACCAGGAAGCGTTACTGGAAGAAAGATGGCGATAAATACGCTCTTATGGAGCCGGATATTCGTGCGCAAGAGATTTGGGATAACAGAGTATCGATATGGACATCCAGATACTCGTTTCAATGTCCAGCCTGTTGGCTCAAAGAGAGAATGGAGATACTAGAGCGGGCTGGTAAATTTCGGCAGCCTCTGTCGTGAACTATTTTTGTTTCTAATCACCAACTACTTGGCACCTAGACGCCAGCCCGATAATACAGGGGCATAATTAGTCGGAGAGTTTGAGCGCACTCACACGAAGATGAAACACATGGACTTTATCATGACGAGCCGACGAGACTACGGTATAGAAGTAAGGAGAAGGACAAGCGAAGAGTGTGACAATGCCTGCATGCTACCAAGACCCGGCAGGCTCCGAAGGTGGCCGCAACCCCAAAGGTGCGGAATAATCACCACGGGTGCTACGTATAACGCCCGGATACTAAGTCTCGACTTGGTAAAGGAATGTCTCACGAAGGAAGCAGCAATCTTCAGCCCGTGACCTCTTACTGGTTGGTTTTCTGGAACAGCCAGGGACCAGGGAAATGGGGGAGTGCCGAGTCTGCTTCTGGAAGCCGAAGTTGACGCTGCGACGAGCCACACGGCTGGTCTACCTAATCATCTCAGTTGTAAACATGCTTTTACGACTCAGTCGTCTCCACGACGGTTCAGCCAGATCATGTCATGTAATCCGAGTTGACAGACGCCTCACATTCCTTCTGTAATGCTGACACGCACGCACGCCCGCAACGTCCGCCTCCTCCGTCAGTTGGTGTTGGTCCTTAGAACAACCAACATCCGTGCCATGTTCCATTTTCCCCCATCTTTGATTCCTTAGCGGCGATTGTGATATGACAGGGGCTTTGGTCGACTATCAGCCGTCACTCATGGGTTGGCAAAAAGA
Organism: Fusarium oligoseptatum; assembly: GCA_003946995.1. Taxonomy (NCBI): domain Eukaryota; kingdom Fungi; phylum Ascomycota; class Sordariomycetes; order Hypocreales; family Nectriaceae; genus Fusarium; species Fusarium oligoseptatum. Next base: position 25,307 of record NKCK01000274.1, read on the forward strand.
TGCATAATGCCCTGTTCTAACCATGTTTCGTCTGGTTAAAGAATCCCTGCGTGAAGCCTGTGAGCCTTTTTTCACGTCCAGCGCCGGTCTTGTTTTAGCGCAAGCCAACAAAGAGCCAGGTTTCAGGGGGGAAAAGGACACGGGAAAGGCTGGACTTGGTGCCGCAGTCAAAAACAACTTCGGAAAGTAGGATCCGTCAGTTGTCAACCTGCCAGAGATCGACGCTGATCACTGAACTACGGCTACGGGCAAGCACATCATGTGGGTTAGGGGGGGGGGATCGAGAAAGTTATTCTGACACATGACCTGTTGGTTGAACCCCTTGCCAGCGACGACCAACACTTTCTGACAACAAGTCAATGCATGCATTGAATCCATGTTAATAGAACAACAGAGTTCTTAAGGGACCTTCCTCTTGTCACATCAGTGCAGCCTTTTGGCTAAGTCACATTGGACACGGCAAAACCCTCATCGAGCTGAGAAATTTTCCCTGCGCCAGACGCGGGATGCGCAATTATTTCAAGGATGGGACACGGGTTTTTACCCCGTACGGAGTACTCCGTAGTTCAGGCTTACCCATGATCTTGTCAACCTTCCATCTGAGAGTGAATCTGTGGGGAGCCTAGTTAACCGAATGGGATCTCCCTCCCCGGGCATAGTCAACTTGCTTCCGGACTGACAGGGGGTATCCCCAGGGGGTGAACTTTGACGCTAGCCGGGGATTGTCAGGGCGTCGGGGAAAACGCCACTGAAAGAGGGCATTGACTGTTGGTAAAGCCTTCGATGTCAGAAAGGTAGGAACCAGTTCCTGGAGGCTGTGGCAATAAGCTCTAGCAAGTACGTGGCTGTGATCCCACTCATCTCTCTGTTCTGCATCACAGACTTGATTCCGTCACTTTAATATCTTTTCACGTGTATCCCACGTGCTGTTAATCAAGACTTGCAGATCAAATAGCATTTCCAGAAGAACCAAGTGGATAAGCCTATATCAAAGGTCGTTCATGAGCGTCTTGTCCCCAACCTCGATGTCATCACACTGGTGGACTTTTAGACTCTCCGTCCTTGCCGAGACTCAAATCTCCTCTCTCCCAGTTCCACAGTTCAGCTAGTTAGTTAGTCCCACTGGTCTGTGACAGATTGCCAGGTCGAGGGATGGATGGATGGATGCCTCCTTCATCCTCCGTCCCCATATCGGGGAGCCAGCACCGCTTTCGTTCAGCATAGCCCGTCATGTTATACCCCGGACGAAAATACAATTCCTATTGTTAGTCTAGTCCCCAAAGACCAAGGGGAAGATCCTCTCTAATAAAGACGACGCTCCTCATAGAAGTATCTGCAGATCGTTGCCCTCCTCCCACCTTCTCCAACGTGACGTCTACACTGTGCTGTACGCGTCAGGCACCACATTCGTTTGAATCCCACACGCCCTTGACTCGAGGCATCCTTTCTTTAAATCCCAAACATGAAGTTTGATATCCTTGTTGCTGCCAGCTCAGCAGTGGCCTTTGGCGCCACAAGTGCCTCGGCCAGTCCCGCTAAGGGTTGCTACCGATGTGTAAGTAAAACCTACCTACGTTGTAACATCCGCCAAAGTTTTTAATCACTGCGCTTGCTATATCCCAAATCATATCGCCTCTCTTCTCACCATCGCTTCTTAATCAATAGCATACATCATGACTAACGAAATATCACCTCAGTGCGCTGCTCTCTCAAGAGCCAGCCTCGGTAACAAGGTCATCACCCAGAACCAGGCACTCTACGATGATCGGATGGACTCTTACTGGTCTGTCAGCGCCGCTCTTCGCCCTGACTGCATCGCCCTGCCCGAGACGGCCGAGGATGTCTCCAAGATCATGAAGGTCATCACCCAGCACAAGTGCAACTTTGGCATTAGGGGCGGTGGTCATGGCAACTTTGCCCTCTCCAACTCGATAGAGGATGGTATTACCATTGACTTTGGTGAGTAAGATCCTTTGCCATCTTGTCTATCCCAATTCATATACTTCAACCCACTGCGGCTTGTCACTAACAACTCAAAGGTTACATGAACCGCACCGAGTATGATGCTGAAAAGAACCTCGCCCGCGTGCAGCCTGGTGGTCACTGGCAAGACGTTTATGATACCCTTGCCCCTCACGGCCTTGTCGTCGCTGGGTAAGTTCGATTGACTCCTTCTCATTGCAAAGTACCTACTTAGCTAACCCTTGCCATCTAGTGGACGCGCTGGTACCGTCGGTGTTGGTGGTTTCGTTACCGGTGGTGGTAACTCGTTCCACTCTGCCTCTCATGTAAGAAACATCAACATCTCAAGGCTCTTCGGGTCAAATACTAACACAGTTCAAAGGGAATGTCTTGCGACACCGTCGCCGGCTGGCAGCTCGTTCTGGCCAACGGCGAGATCGTCGAGGCCAACGCCAACGAGAACGCCGATCTCTGGCAGGTAAGCTCCTCTGACTCAATCCCATCGACTCCCATACTAACACTGCACGCACTCAGGCTATGAAGGGTGGTACTGGTAACTTCGGTCTCATCACCCGTATCGACATGATCCCCATCGAGTTCGAGGATCGCAACAACCCAGTCATCTGGGGTGGCAACCTGCTGTACAAGCCCGAGGCTGGCCCCGCTGTCATCGACGCTCTCCTCGACTTTACCGACAACGTTCAGAACGACGAGGATTCTAGCAGCATCGTCTACTGGGCTTATCTCCCCGCCATCGCTGGTGGCACCATTCTTAACGCCGCTATCGAAAACACCAAGGCCAAGGTCAAGCCCCCCGCGTTCGACGGCTACTATGCCGTTGAGGGACGTCAACAGGACACCACCAAGGTTGACAAGATGAGCACCGTTACCCTTGAGCTTGGCTCTGGCCAACCTGCTGGTTTCCGAAATGTATGGTTCACGAGCTCCTTCAAGACCAACGCCGAAATTCTCAGCTACGCTGTTGAAAAGTTTAACAAGCTCAACGAGGACCTTGAGGCGCTCATGCCCAGTGCCGACTCTGGCCTCAACACACTCTGCATGTTCCAACCCATCACAAAGTCCATCGCCGAAAAGGGTGTCGCCAACGGCGGCAACGTCATGGGTCTGGATAAGTACACCGAGGACGGCAACGGCATCATGTTCCTCCTCACCTGGGCCGCTCACGGCGAGGACAACGAGAAGGCCGCCTTCCCCCTACTCAAGGCCTACGTCGACGACCTCGAGGCAAAGGCCAAGGAGCTCGACGCTTGGTGGCCCTGGAAGTTTATCAACTACGCCCACCTTACTCAGGACCCCTTGTCGACTGTTGGCGCCGAGGCCCTTGCTAAGCTCCAGGCCGCTAGCAAGAAGTACGATCCCCAGGGCGTCTTCCAGAAGCTGCGAACTTCTGGCTTCAAGATTCCTTTTTAGTTGTAGCGACATGTTCATTTGTCAATTTCTAGACCTAGATAATCACGGCTATTGCCATGAACAATGTCATGCATGTACGGGCTTCTCAAGAACCCATTCTGCATGGCCAAGCTTCGTGAAGAAGTCGACTCCGTCCTCGAACCAGACGAAGTCCTCGCGCCTTACGATAAAGTCAAGCTTCTCCTTTACCTCCGAGCCTGCCTCGATGAATCCTTCCGCATCACGCCTCCCACAACCTTTGGCCTTCCACGTCCTACACCCCCTGAAGGCTGGAATATTCTAGGCGAATTTATCCCCAGCGACACAACCGTATCAATCTCAGCATACGTAACCCACCGCGATCCTAATATCTTCCCTGAGCCCGAGTCTTGCGTTCCTGAGCGGTGGCTCGGTGAGCAGGGAAAGGACCTTCAACCGCACTTTATCGCATTCAGTGCTGGTGCTTGCGGTTGCATATGTAGGTCGTAATATTAGTTACTTGGAGCAGACGGTGCTGTTGGCGAGTGTTGTGCATAGGTTGGTATGAGTGGGCGCTGCCGTATCCGGAGTGGGAGCCTGAGAGGAGGGAGGCTATGAACTTGTCTCCTGGGTCGATGCCGCTCAAGGTTTGGCGTCGGGAGTTGGAAGTCGATGAAAAATCAAGGATTAAATGTCGAGATGAGATATGATTTGATAGAGATGGCGTAATTTGAAGCCCATTTGTTAGGTCTCGTCGTTTTTGAGATGCTGGCTGTGTGCCGAGTTGCCTTGATGTTACTTGCAAGAAGCTGATATTAGATGAGATGTGACTTGTCAATGCGAGTCAATCTGTTCATCTGATATTCAAGTTTGATACCCAATCATGTGCTAAGCTGCATCGTGTCGGTAACAGGTCGTAGTCACACGGAGCTCCATGAATAGGGGTCGGTCGGTGATAATGCCGATGCAGCAAAACCCAATTCTAGAATGCAATGCACAGTTAAAGTGGATCATAGATGTCATGAGAGCGTCCATCAAACCCAATTCATTCAAGTAATCCGCCCAATCTTCTTCAGTATCGCTCCCTCATAGTAACCAGTGCGCCCCCTCAACCTCAACCTCCAACACCAGACTATGCCTCCCAAGCATTGTGACATTCAACAGAACTCATATATCGCCAGAAACATTCATCATCCTCATCATTAAGCCAACTGCATGCTACTGCTATTCAGCATCCCCGCAATCGGCATCCCAGCTATAGGCATCTCGGCGTTCATGTTCATGTTCATGTTTGCGGGTGATTCCGTCCAGCCCCAAGCTTCTCTCAAATACTGTTGCCTATACGAATATCAGCAACTTCATCATCTTTGATCGTAACAGTAGACCTTACGCAGATCCAGTTGGCCAGCCAGTCTGCGCATCCATCTTCTGTAAACCCCGATAGAGAGCTTCTTGTTCTTGCGGGTCTGTAAACCGGTCACCAGCCATAGTAATAGCCAGGCTCACGTATCTGCAGGCAAGTTATCAGGTTATCTATCATTCAACTCGGATCGTTCGGAGGACATACGCATATACGGTCGCGTTTCGCTGGTTTGACTGTAGTTTCGAGGATAACCATTAGCAACAGCACATTTTTATTGTCAAGTCAACATGACCGTACCTCGGCAATTCCACAGACCATCTTGACCGTCTTCTTGATATCTTCGTTAATCTTCTTGACCGCTTTGGCCTGCCCAGGCCCGAGCTTGGGAATTTTCGGGTTATGAGCTGCGAGCAGAACCTGCATCAGGAGGAAGTGAAAGACTCCAGTAATTACAGCGTCATTAAGATAGATGGCCTGAGGAAACATGCCATCTCCATCCTCGTTGATATACATGGGGTGAAAGAACCATGGCCTCTCTGCCCACCATCTTTCTTGGCCTTCTTGAAGTCTCTCCCACGCAGATACGCTCTGCTCCTCGGAGCCGTAGCAGTAACAGAGGCAGGCGGCACACTGAAGAATCGTGAGGTTTGCAAATGCGCAGCAGGAGTCGTCATTTTGAACAAGACGTGTGATGTTCTCCAGAGCAAAGTTTGGATGCACCGGACGGGCCTGCATAAAGGCCATATGGATTTCTTGTCGAAGTGCCACCCAGAAAGCTGCGCGACGGAGGCCAGTGAAATCAAGCACCTTTTCCTGAGCCGCAACAAAGACTCGGGTACCCACGAGGTGAGACTCGCCTGCTGTGTCTGCAGACGTAAGGGGAACATCCATCTCTTCCATGTAACGGAGAATGACAATGGCAGTCAAGAGATTCTCATCCATGACTGCGGCCGAGCTAGACAAGGCGGGGATCAGAGCGTCAAGGCAGTTCTGATGATACCGATCACCAACCAGACCATCGAAACCCGAGATTCTGGATAATCGTTTGGCTGAAGCAGCTAGGACTGCGTTCATGAGAGGTGGGCATATGACGGCTCGACGAGGAACGATGGTGGCAAAGTGTCGTTCGTTATCGCAAAGATCGAAGAGAGGCGCCAGAACGTGGACAAAGTTTTGGAACAGCATTGCCTCTTGCGGATCTTCTAGGGGCCATCTTGGGCTGTTGAGGTAAATGCCAGAGATGGCTTCGGTGACATGATCCTCCAAGGCAGAGAGGTCTTGGCCGGAGTTGTCTAGCCCTGGGCCAACATGGGGACTCCCAACACCGAGAGCAATGTCGTTGGTGATGGGAGACTCAAGGATGGGGGATCCAGAGTATCTCGTAAAAGGGCCTGTGTCGGCGGCGCACTGAGAGCTCTGGCTAGGTGACTGGGCATCACTAGGATCAGAACGAGGAGGATTCCTCCATGGACTAGCTGACGAAGAACTCAGGGCTCGCTTCTTCAAGGGGCGCTCGCTGTCTCTACTCTGAGGCGATGCTTCAAAGTTTGGTCTCGAGTTTGGCCTCTCTGGCTCGGATGAGGGTCTGGACTCTCTGGATAGGAGACGCTGTAGAGGAGCAGCAGGCGGCGAAGAGTGATGACTCGCTGTTTCAACGTCAGGGCCGATATGGAAATTCTCCAGAGTATCAAAGTTTCCAGTACTCGAGTCGTGGATGTTGATAATGTCTGGAGTTTCGTCGACAAAGCTCAAAGCCCGATTCGTCTTGACCCATGGTTGATCTTGGGAAAAGTTGTACTCGCGCTTCGCAGCCTCCAGTGTCTTTCCAGACCGGATACTTGCAGAGGGATCAGCATGAGGAGGGAGGGTCTAGTTAGTGAGTGACAAACCTAGGATTCAGGCCATGACGAAACCTGACGCTATATCCGCGGATACATTCGGAGTCGCTCTTTCGACAGTTGGCACACGAAGACTTATCGTTGTCGCCTGTGTAACACGGGCATCAGACACAGAACAGGCAATGTATGACCATCATGACATGGTGTGGAAAATCAAGGCATTCCCAGAGTGCTTACACTTGAGGTGTCTGTGGCAAGGAACACGACGTCAGACCACAATGCCTAAAAACAAGGCATGATAGAGGGCACCCAGCGGGGGACATTGCCTGGCTAAGGCTCACCTTTGCTTGCAGACCTTGTAACGGCAATATTAGCACACTGTAGGTGTTACAGAAGAGTGTGAGTGTGAACAAGTGGTGGGCCACTCACAGTACAGGGGTTAAGCGGCCTGGAAGCAGTTATGTTTGTACTCGGTAGTTGATTCTCCTGCATGGTTCATGAGGAGACCAGGGCCCCAATGTGCGTATCCCCGTAACGCAAGGATACCACAAGAGACAGGAGTAAAAAGGGCTGTTGACTCGAGTGAAGGAGGCGGTCGATGATGGAGATGAAAGTGGAAGATGAAAAGGAAAAAGGCCCAAAGGTGACCAAAAGGGCAATTACCCTTTTTACATCAAATAGGCAAGTCTGCCCGTCCAGGACACACCCCGCACGCGCTGGAACCCACTAAGCATTCGGGGGATGGACCTCCGCCACAGGGAAGCGAGCCGCGTATCGAGGAAGCGAATTAGAAGCTCGATAGATGGTTTTAGCCCTGAACCTTGGGGGTTCGGCATCTCCACTGAGTGTAGGTCGGGCCCTCTTCCCCATGGGGGGGTTTCGCTTGGGGATCGAGCGAGTCACTCCACGAAATGAAACCATCACCAAGACATCCATAGACTTCCCCATACTCTCCCGCCCATGGGGAAAAGCAGGTGTTAGTGCCCGTCTGGGGAAAGGCTTGACTGAGATGCTTACCCATCCCACGGCCTGGACTCTTGCCCGGACCAATCGCCGATGTCCAAATGCTGTTATCATCAAACCCATCCCATCACACCACGGGTCTTGATGCGAGTAATGAGTCGTCAAGTCTGAGATTTTGGCCCTACTACGTAGTACCCTGTCCTCAGAAGAAGCTGAGAAGGGTAATATCTCCTCACCCGTTTCTCGTGGTCGGTCGGCATGCTAGCCGTCTTAACTCACCCTCCATCTCGCCGACTACACGCGCCAGCAGGATTTGGGGAAAGCCTTCTCGTCCTGGGGGCCTGAAATACCAACCTGGGCAAGGTTTATTGAGTCTTTTGGTTCTGGAGGAGGGACGTGCTTCACCTTGAGTAACATATAAGAAAGCCATGGGATCGTCGTTTTTGGATAACTTCTCATCTTGAACAGCATCCACCACTCTCTTCACTCTTCTGAGTCTTCTCCACTAGTTCAAGTAGCTGCAGCTGGTATCCTTGGCTCTCCTCCTTCTCCTTCATCTTGAACTCTTTTTACTCCCCTGTGAACACCCTTGACATACATCATGGCAAAGGCGGATCACAAGGAGGGCCTCCAGCACCTCGAGGATGCTGCCATCAACGGCTCCATCCAAGAAGTCAACCTGGATGAGCTCGACTCGATCGAACAAACCAAGACGGGCAAGTTCTCGTGGCTCGTCAGTATCACTGCTGCCATCGGCGGCATGCTGTTCGGTTATGACACTGGAATCATCTCAGCTGTGCTCGTCTACATCCACCAGGATCTCGGCAAGACTCTTACCTCACAGGAGAAGGAGTTGATCACCTCCATCACCTCTGGCGGTGCCTTTATTGGTGCCATCTTTGCTGGTGCCACAGCTGATCGCTATGGTCGAAAAGTTGCCATCTATGTCGGCTGTGTGCTCTTTACCCTCGGTGCCATCATCCAGGCTGCGTCCTTCTCTGTCATCCAGATGACTGTCGGCCGCCTCGTTGTTGGCTTTGGTGTTGGATCCGCTGCCATGATCGTGCCCCTGTAAGTAATCACCCATTAGTGTCGAGCTGGCTGAGCGCTAACATGAGCCAGATACATCGCAGAGGTTTCTCCCGCCAAGTATAGAGGACGTATGATTGGACTCGATAACATGTCTATTACCGGCGGACAACTTGTCAGTTACGGTATCGGAGCTGGCTTTGCTTATGTCTCTGGTGGCTGGCGATACATGGTCGGGGGCGGTGCCATTCCCGCCATCGTCCTCGGCGCCCTGCTCCCCTTCTGCCCCGAGTCTCCTCGTCAGCTCATCTACCACGGCAAGCCTGAGGAGGCGGCCAATGTTCTCCGCAGGATCTTCCCCAACGGCACTGAGGAGCAGATCCAGGACAAGGTCCGTCACATCACCTACCACGTCGACCAGGCCAAGGCCCTCAACGCTGGCAAGTCTGGCTGGTGGGTGTTCAAGCAGCTCTACGTCGTGCCCGCCAACTTCCGCGCCCTCGTCTCTGCGTGTGGTCTCATGGCCATCTCTCAACTCAGCGGCTTCAACTCGCTCATGTACTACTCTCCTCTCCTGTTCTCGCTCGTCGGCTTCTCCAACCCCGTTGCCGTCGGAACTGTCATTGCTGGAACCAACTTTATCTTCACCTGGGTTAACCTCATGCTTGTCGATCGTGCCGGTCGCCGAAGAATCTTGCTTGTCACTGTCCCCTTCATGGGTCTGGCCCTCGTCATTGCTGCCGTGTGCTTCAAGTACATTCCCATCAACCACGACCTATCTCTGGCCGCTGATGCCAAGATTGGTTGGCCTGCTATTGTCGTGCTCGTGAGCATGGTCGTCTTTGTGGGCTTCTACTCTTCCGGTATCGGAAACACGGCCTGGCTCTCGAGCGAGTTCTACCCGATGGAAGTCCGTGCCATGGGAACCATGATGCTCACCATGACCTGCTGGGGTTCCAACATCATTGTTGCTTCCACCTTTTTGACCCAGATGGAGAACACCACCCCCTCTGGCGCCTTTGGCTTCTACGCCGCCATCTGCCTCTTGGGTTGGGTCTGCATTTACTTCTGCTACCCTGAGGTTAAGGGAATGACCCTTGAGGATATCCGAGAGATTTTCCAGCACGGATTTGGTGTTCAGCGAGCGAGGGAGATTCAGAAGGAGATGAATTCGGCTCGAAAGGAGGAGGCCTCTGGTGAGATGGTCAAGGCTTGAGGGTGGTCGTGAGGGGTGGGAATTGTGTGTACTCGTGAGGCGTCGATCTTGGATTTCGTGTACGGAGATGGCGACCCTCGATGTAGAGCTTGGGGATGGTTTGGTGTTCTTTGAGAGCTAGATCGTGTAGACGTTCGCGTTCAGATAAGACGTTTAAACCTGTAAATTCTCTCTGTCAGTTACGGCCACGTCCCCAACCTGTGAGCTTCTCCAACTTGTGTCAAGACCCTTGACGGAGCCAACCACGCCATCTGGCCCCAGTGAGAGTATGAGCTGAGGAACACGGTGTCTCAAAGGTATATGGGGGGTGTCAACGTGTAAGGGGTGTCACGGACATGGTGCCTTGTAGTAAGCTTCCAATTGGACCGTACCTACTTCTCCCGTGTCAATGACAGCCGTTGGAGAACATGTCATGAGCATCATGAGTCGAAATCTAGTACGTAGTAGTCAGTTGGCACACTGACTGAGCACCCTTTAGCAAGAGGTCATGAGGCATGCTTAGAGACGGATGTTGTAGAGTAATGGTGGACAACTGGTACACAACAGGAGAACAAGAAGTCCGTCCATATGGCCATTTCTCTCTGAATTGACCACTATCAGTTTATCTATCAAGAGATTCAGCATCGTGAAACTCCATATCTAAAGTCATCTGATGAACCACCTTCGGAAACTTGATCCCAAACTTGGGCAACTTTTTCTCGAAGCAATCAACCCCAAGTCACGGACGACGAATCCGATCAACGAATTGGGCAGCTTCCAGGACAAGAAAAATGCGGAGAAGACATCCATCGGTCAACCAATCCCGCATCAAAGACTGGAGACGGTGAAGACGCAAGGATGGCGGCAGGATTTACCTCCCAAGGGGGGCACGAGGCACGAGGTCATGATCCGAAGTCGCTTCGCTCATGAGCGAGAGCAGCCCGGTCCGTCTTTCCAATCATGTCTGGGGTATTTGCCCGAGTCATGGAGGGGAGAGAGAGTGCGGAGGTTTGAGTGGAGTGCTAAGGCTTGACAGGGGTTATCATGCAACCATTCCCAAGCGTATTCCCATATCAAGTAGGAGGCGCCGAAACTTGTTCGTGGAAACTTGCTTATCTCGGTAAGAGAGAGAACGTCTCAGTCTCCTCCTCCACCGGCCCCACCGCATCTCGAAAGCTCACACAAGGTCCATGTTGGAACCAAAAGATGAGATTTTCAACTTCCCATGTCAGGCAACATAGTCATTGGTCGGTCTTTTCGCCGAGGAGCGGGATGAGACACTTTGTCGATCTTGTGACTTTTTTTTTTCGCTTCAAGCCACGGGTCACCGCTTGGACGTGGGGTAGAAGCGTCGAGTTTATGTAGCTTTCGAGTACGGGTTTGGAGCTCCGATGGTGGATGTCGTCTCGGCGATGCGAATCCCGATGCTCAAGGTATAAGTCTAGAGAGCTCGCTCGTCACGTTTCTAGACTGGACAGCTCCTCTCATCTTTTCTCTACTGCTCAAGCTCATTGCTGAAGGTGTTGTTTGTCTGAAAAAGAGAAAAAAGTAAACCCGGCTGTTTACCTGTCCTCTCGCAAAGTTACTTTGGACCTACCGCTCTTTTTCTCTCCATTCCCAACCTCAATTCTCCCCTCCTCTTCTTCATAATTCACAATGGCCCCCAAGCTTCAGGTTGCCGTCGCTGGCCTCGGTCGCATGGGCGCTCGCCATGCCCTCAACTTCCACAACAGAACCCCCCGAGCTGAGCTCGTCGCCGCCTTCACTCCCGTCCAGAAGGAGGTCGAGTGGGCTCACGTTCACCTTGAGGGCGTCACCATCTACACCGACTATGATGAGATGCTCAAGCACCCCGGCCTACAGGCTGTGGTTGTCGCTACTGTCACCACCGCCCACGCTGAGGAGGCCATCAAGGCCATTGAGGCCGAGAAGCACGTTCTGTGCGAGAAGCCTCTAAGCACCAGCGTTGAGATTGTAAGTTCCTCGCCCGTGCTTTATGAGAAGCAGCTAACCCCCCTCCCCTCCCAGTCTCAATCCGTCGTCGATGCTGCCACCAAGAAGCCTCATCTCAAGGTCATGTGTGGCTTCTCTCGCCGCTTCGACGCCTCTTACCGTGACGCCTTCGAACGAATGGATGCTGGCGCCATTGGCCGCCCCTCCGTCTTCCGCTCTCAGACCTGTGACAAGCTCGACCCCTCCGGCTTCTTCGTTGCCTACGCCGAGTTCAGCGGCGGCATTTTTGTCGACTGTAACATCCACGACATCGATCTCGCCCTGTGGTACTTTGGCCAAGACTCGATCGTCAAGAGCGTCGTGGCTACTGGCATCACAGCTGTGCAGCCTGAGCTGCGCAAGCACAAGGATGTGGACAACGGTGTGGGTATCGTCGAGTTCTGGGGAGGCAAGGTTGCCTACTTCTACTCTTCCCGCATGATGGCTGCCGGTCAACACGATATGACTGAGGTGATCGGTACCGAGGGCAAGCTAGCCATCAACGCCAACCCTGTGGGCACACTCGTCGAGATGCACGAGGCTGCCGGCGTTCGACGACAGATCCCCGGCGACTACTACGGTCGCTTCGAGCACGCCTTTGTCACCGAGGCCAACGAGTTCACTGCCGTCTGCCTCGACAACACCCGCCTGCCCTTCAAGCTGAACGGTGCCGTCCAGGCTGTCAAGATTGGATGCGCTCTCCAGGAGTCGCTCAACTCGGGCCTGAAGATTAACTTTGATGAGACGGGCCGCCGTATTGAGGCTGCCAAGCTGTAAAGGAATAGATAAAATGGATTAAGCGATATAAACAGCATGAGCTAGAGAATAATATATGAACAATTTAACGGCACTATGCAGGAACTCAGTGGTGACAAGAGATTAGTGAAATGTCCAATTTGTCATTCCCAGAGTCTGTTACCAGTTGCAATCCCACGTAGGTGACGAATGCTACCCCAGCTCAACAGTGAAACCAATCGAGCTCTTACGACGATAGTGTTATCAAGCGACATTGGAATGTCAAAATGCAGTGAGATGAACCCAATTCGGCCAGTACCAATGCCTCCCCTAGCGTAGTAGATGTCTTGATGTTGATGATATTAATGCTGGATAAGCTTAAACAGCAGTCGCTAAAGACAACTACAGATAGAGAACTGATCCCAGAATCAACATATCTACCGTCAGTAGGTTATTAATCCAAAAAGGGGAAGCTCCTCGCCGACAGGCTGAACAGACCCCTATGAAACAGGCAATGGCTCGGCGACAGCTCCCCCGAAACCCCTGGTCCATCACTAGCTCTCTCGTGATGTCATCCAAGGGGCCCTATTAAGTGATTGGCTAGATATCAGGGTTCCAGAAGGGCCTCGAAGGGAGGGTATGGGGTCGAGAGGCTTGCTGGAACAGGGTACGAAGTCGTGTATCGGACTGGTGAGATGATCTAGAGCTCACCCTTATATTCAGGATCCTTTCTCTCATCCCTCTTGCTATTTTTGGAGTTTGATAAAGCTTTTATCACTTAGATCAATGATGCCTTCCCATCTATTAACTTAACCTTTAGTGCCATTAACATTATGTGATATGGTCACACATCGCTCAGGGTCCTCGAGACTCCCGTGAAATAGCGGCCATGCCCAACGCAGGGCTTCGCCATGTGAAACAAGGCCATCTATATTAGCTCAAAAGCTAGGCATACTCTTGCACTGTTCATCCTACACAAGCCAGTGTGATCAATCTGAAGAGATATCGCATGTCGAGCAAAACACCTACAGCAGCGATGAGGTCATCACGTCCGATAAGTATCTGGAGCGCCTGAGATCCATGACACTTCTCTCTGTTAGTGGGAAAGTCAAGGGGTGAGGGCAAGCCGCAGAGATAGCCCAGGCGTACGGCGTCCACGTTCCCATCGAGATCCTGCAACTACTTTAAATCCTAATCATTTCAAGGGACAGGCTACTAGCAGTTGCCAATTCAAAATTTCAGACATGTATTCTCGATAATAAAATGTCTATTTACTTCACAGCTATTGGTTTAACATCTTTCGCAGCCAAGAGGGTAGGTAGGCAGGCCTTCAAATCCAGGTTCCAGGTACCAACTCCCCGGGCACTCCTCTTTCATCAACACAATTAGTGTTCAGGCCGTGTTTATCTATTATTCAATGGAGCTGGTAACCCGATTGCATTGAAAAGCTCTCCTGTCCTTCTGTTGCTCGAGCCAGAGGCGCCTACAAGGACCAGACGCTCATGTTCTGGAACCAGTCATTGGGGCTTTGGAAGAAGAGCACATTGCAAGACGATGGGTGGTAATTATATTAATAATTATAGCACATCTATATAATATTATAGCCTAGTTAATGCGCGTTCAGTTGCGTGCTTCAGTCCCATCTTCTGTCCACGTTGAGGCAACGAGACCACAGATGAAGGCCTTCATCGCGGAGGGACATGTCACTAAAATCTCTTATATTTAACAATCAGTAACCCATGAAACGCTGGATCAACTGATCAATTGGAAGGGAGATGGTTATAAGTAGGTATCTCGAAGAGGAGAGTCGCCATCAGGTTACTTATCCCAGATCGAACTACAGCAACAAGCTCCAGAGTAACAAGGGGCAGCAAAATTAAAAACATAAAGGGGCCGGCATTCTCATTTAATCTGTTCTACCCGCAGTGGCCTTATTTAATTTTTACCAAAAGCGTACTGTACTGTAGCCATGAGCTTGTCATTGGGAGACCAACGCTCCAAGGCTTGTGTCAGTGAAAGCGATGTCATCGACCTTAACAACCCGGCATTGACCCCTTCCTATGTTGTTTCTTTGCTTTTTTATCAAACACACCATCTTTTTTATTGAGCTCGCTTAAGCATGCCAATGCCTTATTTAATCTATACCCCACGATCTTCCGTTTTGAGATCTCGGAATTGGCGGATGCTCGTACGATATTGATAACTCTAACTCGGTGAACCCTGACGATTAGATAGTATCTGCCGAGAGGATGGGACCAGATGGAAGATAAATTTGACCGCATGCCTTATGTCTATTATCGCAAGAGAAGGGTTGCATACCTAGGTATGCATACTCTCGCGATCCAGCGTCACTACCCCAAATCATTGGACAGTGAAATCGATATTCAGCGATCGAGAAAGGGCAATTTCGCATAAATATCACAAATCCTCCGCCTGAAGCTCTTCTGCAGTGTTAACAAGGTGCATTTGTTGTCGAGTCAAAGAGTGTGGTAGCAGTTAACCATCTCGGTGCTTCGCATAGGTATATATCATCACCAACTTTGGAAACTAACCAACACCTCAGGGCTATCCAAGGACCAGAGAACACCTACAACGATCCAAGAAGGCGTTTTAGTTACCAATTCCCACTTTTTCCGCACTGAATCACACCAAACATAAACTCTTAGATCCTCAGAACACCTCAATCGAACAAGCGTCGAGAAGCAATGCCAACAACATCAAGCCTCAGGCAGAGACGAATAGAACAGACGAAGGAACGCGTTAGAGTACATTAGCATGCGACTCCTCTGCATCCAACGCTAGACGCTCTCTGCAAACCCTGCAGAGTCATGATTCAGACACCGTAAGCTCTGGCAAGGTTGTTCAACCTCTCAAGGCCGATCGTGACCTTGTTGGCGGGAAGGAACCCGATGTTCTGGGTTCCTAATGCGGACATGGCAGGTTGAGGCGTTTGTTAATTAATTTAGGTGCTCTTGACGTGGAGAATGAGGAATTGATGTAGACCCTCAAGATGCCACGGTTCGCTCTCCGGGCGAAAGGAGATGAACTGTTTGATAATAATAATAATGGCCCCCCCTTATGCAGCTATGAGGCGATGTGATCTCCTTGAACGTTGTAACACTGCAACCCTAGCGTTCAGAAGACGCGTGGGCCATCTGAGCGAGATATGCAAGGCACCTTTCAGTATTTGGGTCAGGATCGGCCCTCGAAGCAAGACTGTCACCAACAGGCAACACGTGGGTTTCGAGCCGAGACCCGATCCTCATTGTGTCTATGATTCTCGTCACATTTCGAGTCGTGTTGGTTCAGGGGCCGATGTAACCTGAACAAGCCACGGATGAACAAGCCGGGTGGGAATCTTTTTCTAAGAGCCAAGAATTAACTCCCCTGAGACAAAACCCCCGATCCTTGCGCCAATATAGACAGGGCTGCGTGTCTGAGAAATGCCCGGGAATAGGTCCTGTCTTCCAAGACACAAAACCCACCCCAGCTAGAGTAGAAACGATAGAGTTCAGCCTCCTCTAGGGCTACTAGCTGCGGAAGCGCCCCTTAGCCTAGACGCTCCCATCAGTCGTCCGTCAGCTAGCCCTATCGTGATTTGTGCCTTTTGTAGTTGATGATAAGGCACGCCCTTGTCGTTTTTGGTTCGTGGTTTTAACGGCGACGGCGTCTTTTGAGGCTCTTCACGTGGTGATTGAGGCGTTGTTATCTGGTTTTTGAAGGATTGTTTCGTCAAGATGCGGTTCCGCATTGTGATGGCGTCACTTGGCATGGGTTACGCTCGATGGACACTGGAGCAGGAATAGAACCGATTCCTGCTATGCTCCAGCAGTGATAGCATGGATTCTTTGTATGTTGAATCGTCTAGATTTCTAGAATACCATCCATGGCGACGTAGTCTAATTAATTATCGTACAATATTCCATTTCAATCCATTTCATCCAGTCCAGTCCAGTCCAGTCCAGTCCAGGTATAGTTAGTTTCTCCTTTTATCCCATAAACTCCAACCCAAGTCCCAATGATTCCAAATTAAACATCCAAAGTCGACTTCCCAGGAGTAACCTCATACGTCCTCGTAACAACAATACCATCCGGCCCAGTGCTACTCTGCCCACTCGTCGAGCTCCCAGCGCGAATATCATGCTTGTAACCACCAAAGTCTACCTTTCCAACAATATGCTCCTCGCTCGAGTTGTCATCTAGCTTGGTCATCATCTTTTTGGTGACGGCTTGATGAGAGGCCCGCTGCGATGCCTGATCCGCCGATCGTGCCCAGTGGGTGTCCGTATTTGTTGATGTAGCTGCTTGTTCCTTTGTCGCGGCTGCTTCCTTTGCTGGAGATGAGCCAGCGGGAGGCTGAGAAGAGGGGTTTGATTGCGGCGGCGTTGACTGCGATGATTCCGACGAATGTTTCTCGGATGGCCCAGATGGTGGACGTGTTGATACCTTTGATGTCCCTGTAGGCATTGGTTAGATGGAAAATCAGTAGTGGAGTGGTGTGAGGTTTGTACCGAAGAGACAGGACGCATCGAAGGAGAGTTGCAATCATGATAAAGACACCCGAGCAGAGAAGAACTCCAATTATGAGCTTCCGCTTAATGCTGAGCTTGACTGTCCAGAGTAAAGGCACAGGGATAGAGACAATGACTAGATCGGTTCTGATAGTTGTCAGTAACAAGTTAGTAAGGGATGGAATAGTATCACTCACGCAATGTTGAGTACCACCAGGGTAAGATAGTTGGCGACAGCCAAAGTACACGCATCTGTTGCCAGTTAGAGTCGAAACCGAGTGTTTCTTGTGTGGTTTCTTACCTCCTGGGTTTGGATAAACCTGCCAATTCTTGTGAACCGGTGTACAATGGGCCCAAATGACGGTGATGACGCCTCCGTACGCGAGAACAGTGCCAACCTATTGATAACTCATGTTAGCTCTTGTAAAGCACAGATGGAATTAACTTGACATACCTGTGTCCAAATGACAACCTTTCTCTGCCACAAACCAAGCCTAAAAACGTCAGTCCTCGATTCTCTCAAACAAAACAACTTACGTACGTCATTCGACTATAGAAGCAGAGCATAACCCCCTTCAAGCAAAAAATGAGCGTGACATAAAAAGTTCCAGCCCGCCAGCAGACATTTCGATCCAAACTCCAGCTTTGCTATTTGTTCGTCCGTCAACTTGGCGCCCATCTCGTCGGTAACGCCAATGTTGGTTCCGTTCTGGCCTGTCAGAGAAAACAAGATTAGCAAACAAGAGTCAGAACCAACACGGAGTCGTAAAGTGCCTACCGATCAGCTCCAACATGACAAGTTCAGCCTACGCTATTTAGTGACAATGCGTCGAATGCAGGACATAAGCTGTGTCCACTTACTGTCCAGAAGACGAGGGATGCAAAAGCAAAGTAGTCATCGCCTTGCATACCCTTCCACCCAACTGTCCGCCATCTTGCAAAGTATCGTAGAAAGAGCACAGCAGAGCCAAGACCATACTCTGTCCACGCTTCTGTCTGAAAGGGTGTAGCCGGCATCTTCGTACGAAAAAAAAAGAAAGTAGTTGTTGGAAGGATCGTGGAGCCAAGGTGAGACGTGGGTGTGCAGATGACGCTCAATGCGAGCGGCAGGGAAGGACGAGGAAGAGCCAACAGTCCCTTTTTTTCCCTCTCTCTTTAGTTAAAGAGACAGCAACCACGTATTAGAAAAGGACATTGATCCTTTCAAGATTTGACCGTGATGGCCCCGTTAGCATAACTTGGTGCAGCCATGGCCCAGTGGGTCATGTGTAAACAACCTGGCTCCCTGATGCCGAGCTAAACTATTGGTCTTGAGTCTCTGAGAGCGGTTTCGAAGCAAAATTCCGAGTCGTGCTCGGTGTCATCCATCCGGCATGTCATGCTAGTGTTGCATCGTCTAAACCCCCTGGAAGAGAGAGAGGCCAAGACTGCGTAGAACATTGTTATGTTCATGCTGGGTCTGATATCACATCTACAGAAACGCTTTGACAGCGGGGAAGGGGTATAAGTCAGGCCATATTTCTTCTGCCGGCGTGTCCGTTTCCCCTCCTGCGTATGCCGGGCTGGGGGAGAGGAGAAAAGGTCAGGGATGTAGTCTCCAATTGAAGTAGCAGATATAGCTCCACCTTTCGCTTGGACCCTGAAGCTGAGAAACCAGATTTGAACAGGCGAGAGTGTCTGTGCATAATGAGATTTTGAGAGATGACAGTCAGTACGAGGAACATGTGTCTGTCTTGCCATGAGTCGAGGACGACAGCAAGAGACGTGACATACTAACCATGCGACTAACACGACGCCAATACCTCTTTAGGCTGTTAACAGCCATCAAGACCCACGAATATGTCAAAGTAAGTTCAGCTTTAGGTTCAGCTTTTCTTCGGTGATCGACACGAGAACGTGGCTTGTCCACGCTAGCCAGCCAACCCTGTCCGGCGCTTTCGATGCAGCGTCGGTGTTAGTCTCTTGGACAACCACCATATCCCTCCCATTCTGGGAGCCGCAGAGTCGCAGGACACACGTCTAACCTCGGTGCGTCTCGGGTTGCTTCCGTTAAGGGGTGGGCTGGGGCTTTTCCCCCTCCCTCTCGCAAACACCCCCTTCTTTCTGGGGGGCGTTAGATCTACAACCAACACACATTACGACGCTAATGGTGAAAGAATAGGCACGCCTCGTCTCCGATTGGACATTCAAAGGACGCAACAACCTGGGGGTGGGCTCTTCTTTGAGGCGAACAACAAAGCCGTGGCAAAGGTACCTACCTCTCGAGTTAATGCTTTCTTCTCTACACCCTCTCCCTTGGATGATGCTTTTGTGGTGGCTTGGAAAAGTTGGCGTGTTACAGGTGTGACGAGGGGAAAAGGTACACTACCTGGGGGACGGGACCGTTTTAAGAGGGATCTTCATCTTAATTGTGGCCAGATGGGCTGTGCTGCGTCGCACTGGGTTGCTTGCTCGAGGCAGACGGGACGCCTATAAGAGATGTGACGGCGCAGCGTTGTTGGGATCATTGATCAATCAGTACTACCTACTCCTCTACCCAATACACACACACATATCTCTACGAAACGCAACCATGGCTCCTCCTGACTCGGCATATGACTTTATTGTTTGCGGGTATGTTAAACACCGTTTAAATGATCGGCACTCGAAAGAGCCGTTCCGCTAATCAATCTCGTTCCGAATATAGCGGCGGAACTTCCGGCTGTGTAGTCGCATCTCGTCTCGCTGAGGATCCTAACGCCAAGGTTCTCGTCATTGAGGCAGGTCCTCACAATGAGAATCTTGAAAATGTTCACATGGTTGGAGGGTAAGTATTCCACTGACCCTCACATGTTCAACTCTAACTCACTCTGAAGATGGTCACAAAACTTTGACAAGGAAACAGATTGGAACGTCATCTCCACAGAGGGCGCTGGTGTCAACGGCCGTCAGGTAAAGCTTAGCAGGGGCAAATTCCTAGGTGGCTGCTCTGGCTGCAACGGTACCCTAATTGTCAAGGGAACAGTGAGTAGTTTTCAACCTCGGCTTTAATGTCTGTTGCATGTGCTAAATCCCATCCCCCTTGTAGAAACAAGACTACGATGATTGGAACCTCCCTGGCTGGAGCGGTGACGATTTCTTCAACTACATGCGCAAGGTACGTGTGTGTGTGCAATTTCTTTCTCACATACATAAACTCGCATAATTTCTTTTCATTGCTTGCTTTTGTCCCGATCCGTCGGCTCGGATCTGTCGAATCTGCAATTTCCACGTCAAAAACATTTTTGCTTTTTATAATAACGACTAACAAGACATCTATAGGCTGAAAACTTTCACTCCAAGCCCTGGTTCAACGAAGTCAAGGACTCCCATGGTCATGATGGTCATCTTCACACTGAGCCCCATGACTTGGCTCCCATCTCCAACCTCATCAGGGACTCGATGGTGTCCAAGGGTCTTCTGCTTGACCATGACATGTTCTCACATGGAAACAATCCCCATGGGTGTGGTCACTCTGTAAGGACTGTGTATAGCGGCCTTCGAACCACCGGTGCAGACTTTATCACCAAGGCCAAGCCCAAGGAGAATCTCCACCTCATGGTCGAGACCCATGTGGACAAGGTGATCATTGACAAGGATGAGAGCGGCGATCTCAAGGCCAGTGGTGTTCGCGTTGTTCAAGCTGATGGCACTGTTGTTGAGCTCAAGGCTCGTAAGGAGGTTATCGTCAGTGGAGGCGCCTACTGTTCTCCCAATATCCTCAACCGATCTGGCATCGGCGCCAAGGATGAGCTGGCCAAGCACGGCATCACCACCCTCGTCGATCTCCCCGGCGTCGGCAAGAACCTCCAAGACCATCTTATCGTCTTCATCTTCTACGAGACTGAAAAAGAGGGTCTGACAACTGATCACCTCGTCTACCACGGTGACGCCTTCGCCAAGTCATACGCTCAGTGGAAAGAGCAAAAGTCTGGCTTCCTCTCCACGTTCCCCTTTGGCATCTTTGCCTTTGCCCGTCTCGACGAACGTCTCGCCGACTCTGAGATTTGGAAGTCTGCTCCTCGAGAGGAAGGTCGAGACCCCATGGGCCTGACATCGAAGCAGCCTCACGTCGAGTTCTTCACGACAGAGTGCTACGGTGGACCCAAGCAATTTGACCAATTCCCCGTTGACAACAAGCATGCCTTTAGTATCATCGCTGAGTTGTTTGCACCCAAGTCACGAGGAAGCGTCACTCTTCGCAACGCAGATGCCACAGCTATCCCTGTAGTTGACTGCAACTACCTATCCGACCCCCTAGACCTCGAAGTCCTCGCCGAAGCCTGCGCCTTTGGCAACGAGATCGTCATGGAAGGCACCGGAACCAAAGACATCGTCAAGGGAGCCTGGCCGCCAGCCCTGACGCACCACAAGTACAAGACGCGCGACGACTGGAAGGAGTACGTCAAGAACGGCGCCACGACGTGTTACCACGCCAGCGGAACTTGTGCGGCCGGAAAGGCCGACGATCCCAAGGCGGTGGTCGATGAGAAGCTTAGAGTCCGGGGAGTCAAGAACCTCCGTGTGGCTGATTGTTCCATCATGCCTACCGTTAATAACGGACATACGCAGATGCCTGCTTATGGGATCGGCGAGAAGGCGGCTGACCTTGTCAAGGAGGCTTGGGTTTGAGGAGGTTGTTGCTATACATGTCAGATATTAGCGACAAGTTAAATAAAAAATACCCCAATGGACATTGATGATCTTGTTCAAGATACTTGCCACTGCAGTTTGTGTGTTTGTTGTCTTGGTAGCTTTGCCGTTGCATCACGATGGTTCTTGATGGGCACTACCTAATTATTGCACTCTACTGTACGTACAGATTTAGATGACTAAGAATTTAGGTGAAGAATGCTCTGATTGGCAGACTAATTCCTGTCACAAAGTGGGCCTGTTTTACTGTTAACCCGGTAGATGCAAAACCTTCTATATTGCTTATACTACTTGTTAGCTTATGTGGGGCTAGCGCCCCAGGCAAGCTAACCCAGGCGAGCTAACCCAGGCGAGCTAATCTAGCAAGCTAGGTTAGCTATAAAATTATAATATAGTAATTTAGGTATAAATATAATTAAAAATTAATTAAAAATAATTATTATTTTTAAGTTATTATAATTGTGAGAAGCAGCAGCTTGGGCGAGCTGGATTAATGGCTAGATGATGGCGTGTTA
>NKCK01000275.1:0-47404 GCA_003946995.1 Fusarium oligoseptatum
TTTTTTTGCTTACCGGTAGGTGGGTATTACCGGCAGGTGGGTACTGCATGGTACTGCATTGGTTCTTGTTTAAAGGGATAGGCCTTGATTAAATACTTAGAAGATCGCGGGCCATTCTCTGTATATCTTTGTAGAAGAAGGATGCCACTTAATTGCCCAAGTGCTCATTGCAAGCTCCTGCATAGTTATTCTTTGTGATCTTCACACTGCATATCCTGGTCAAATGAGTCACGATCCTTTGTAACAATACCTGAGCTATCATATACGCAGCAGTTGAGTTACCAGGTCTGACTGAAACTTCTCAATTCTTTTGTTGATCATTATGATATCTTCAAAACAGGGCATCGGCAGGGTCCGCGTACGTACGTTGGTTCAGTAGTAGCTAATCGGAATAGAGGATATTTTGTCCCTTCTGAGACTTTACCTTGCAGATGAAGCATTGTTGAAAGGTTTATCTCTATGATTCATCTAATGCGTGGGCATCGGCTAGATAATCGTCCCACTTAATTCCTCAGGAGCAGTAATTCTTCTTTGACCATGCCGTTCAGCTGATACGAAGAGCATCTTACAGCCTGATATCACTTGAATGTCCTTCGTTCCCCGAACTTGACGAACCACGACATGTCAGTCCCTCCTCTGAATGAAACAATCAGTTGACCTCCCTCTTTCCTGAATGCGAGTGGCGGAAGCAAAGATGTTTAGGGCGAGTTGCAGATTCAAGCTATCTACGAAATTCAGTTCAACGTAAAGTTCAAATTACTGTCCCACAATCGAAGCATCTCCCTCACTCCAAATAACCCTCATGTCAAACTTTGTCATCTTCCAAAGCCCATCGCTCTTATCCTTCGCCAGATCAACCCAGTACATGTTACCCGTCAAGTAACGCGCTGCCCCTGGCTTCCGCCCCTCATCCTTGCGATAGTGCTGAGCAAGAGCATGAGCCGTCATCTTTGCAGTGTCTGCACCCTCCTTCAAGTCAATTCGCACGTTGCTCACGAGGTGAGTCGTGTCAAGCCCGACTCCGATGTACTTGAAGGTAGTGTCCAGGATGGCGGCAAGCCCCTGGATGGGAGGTGTTCCATCATAGATGAATTCGGCGTCTTGGTGCCAGGCTGACTCAAAGATATTCTTGTCGTTGGAGTCAAGGCCGATGATGCTGCGGTAGAGGGCATCGGGGATGGCCTCACGGTCTGGAAGGCTGAGGTTTGCAGCGAGGCTAGCCATGACGATGATTGATGATGTAAGGGTTAAAAGAGATAAAAGATTCTTAGTGCTAATGATATGTCGGAGCAGATTAAATCGAATGCTTGCCATTGTGTCTTTAGGTCGGAGGAAGCGACTTGTTTTATAGTTGTCTTCTCTATCTTGGATCTCATTCAAACAGAGCAACTCATCTATACGGACCGGACATACGGCATGCGCAAGACCCAAAGCAGTCTAGCTTAAGCGCAGTCGGCCTGGAGAGGCTAGACAAACTTAGTGCTGACGACAGTCTCTATCAGAGCAGATATGCAGTGTGGATGCGGGAGCTGGGGAGGGCCCCTGTCACCTACGCATCAAGGAGGCATTACAGCGTTTCGAGCCTACCTTAGCCCTGGGACTTACTGGTGTATGCCAATTCTTGGTTGTGATTGGACATAATGTAATGATAAAATGCAGCAGCGTTGCAATAGGATTTCGGCATGGGGTTGCTCCGAGTTGGCCAACAACACTGAGGCTCATTCACCCCGCTTTGGCAATCATGCATCCTCGGGTTTATGCATATCATTTGAGACAGGTGTTAAAGCTGGTTTTACGAACGGTACATGCCATGTCACACCCGAGGTTCGAAACGCACGGCTACTTGCACTTCAAGGACTTCAACCTTGCATCGCCGAGTTGCAACAACAAAAAGCACAAACTTCGTCACTGCTAAAGGCTATTCACGCTGTTGCAATTATTCTTCTGCTTTCGAGTCTCGAAATATATGGAGAGACCGAAGGCACATGGGAAGTGCATCTGAACGCAGCTGGAACAGTCTTGGATTTGATTGAGAGACAACTGGCCGCATCCAACAATGTCAGTTGCATAGGGGAGCTTCTAAGCAACTCCACGCCGTCCTTTGAGATTAGAGCACTAGGATTTTTCGTCGCTACTTACGTTTGGACCGATATTTTGGCAGAGGCAGCACATGGAGCCAGCTACAGTAAGCCGAGGATGTTTGATTACCTCTCTCTACTCCAAAATGATGCCATCGACTTGCGAAGCATTATGGGCTGTCGGAATTCGGTCATAACCGCCATTAAACAAGTCAGCCTATTGTTCATATCTATGCAAAAAGGCCAGGAGCCTGAAGCACCCGAAAGAACAAAGGCTCTCTCTCTTAGCATTCGGCATCTGATTCAAGAGACAGCGTCTGCCTTTACAGACGCACACACAGATCTCGAAGTGGATAGCTGCTGGGTCACGCTTCTTCATGCGTATGCCTCTTTGGTCTATTTACAGACCGTTGCCGCCCACGGCGCTCTTGAAAGCGATTTCGATGTTCAAGAAACGGTAAAAAAATGCCTCGAGTTGTTAGAAGCATTGCCCCCGCGCCTCTTCATCCGAGTTTGCTGGCCATTCACAGTCGCAGGATGCATGGCAGGCGAGCACTGCTATCCAAGGTTTCGAGCAGCGGTTCGGCGTGTAGAGGAGACAGGACACGTGCTAGGATTTACTTGGAAAGGCCTCATTGTGATGGAAGAGTGCTGGCGGTTACGACGGTGCAAGCCAGAGTCCACTTGGTGTTGGCGAACGGCCATGGAACACATGCACGCAAGAATATTGTTAATTTAATTTCTCGTTAACATACCACAACGGATAGATACGTTGTTATGCAATCTTCACTAACCACAGCCGGATACCTAAGCTATGAGAAGCAAATGCCTTGCGTGCATCTTCATTATCAGAATGCGGCTGAGTCTCCTGGGTGAGAACGCCTTGGGTGTGCCCACATATTTGCCAACGAAACAAAACGGAAGGCTTCAGCCACACATTTTCAATCCTCAGGCAGCAAGGAATCGCACGACTTCTATTTACAGAAGTCAGGCTGCGCGATACACCTTCTTCCGCTCACTTCCTTCATCCCCCTCAAACATCAACCAAACACAAGCTCAACATTCCATCCGCTCCAAATGTCAGGCTTGGAGGCCATGGCGGCCTTTGCCCTCGCTTGCAATGTCATGCAGGTCGTTGAGGCCGGCTACAAGACAGTCGGCGTCTGCAAACGCATCTACCAGACCGGACAGCCTGATCCAGCACTCGGCGACTATGGCGGGCAACTTCGTGTCATTTCCAGTGCGTTGGAAGCACAGCTGAACAAGACCACGGGCCCTCTCTCCCCAGATGATACTCACCTTCGAGACTTGGCCGCCCGATGTGGCACCATTGCTAATGGTTTACTGGACCAAATTGCATCTGTGTCAAAGTCAGCTGGGAAGAGAACCATCGGATCAAGCATCCGACTCGCGATCAAGAGCAGATTGAAACAAAGTGACCTCAACCGTTGGGAAAAGGACCTTGCAAAGGTCCAATCTACCATGGAAACACAGTTGCTTGTCGGCCTGCGCCAACGTGTGGACGCCAACATGTTGCAGAATGAAGAAATGGATCGCGAACTCAAGTACTTTGTCCGCCAGCTGTCAGACGGCCAAACAAGTCTTTCGAACTTGATTCTCCGACAGACTCGCGAAATAAAAAGAGATTTCAAAGGGTTTCAGAGAGGCTGAGGTGTCGACAAAGGCGCACATCACCACCGAATTACTCCGCAACGACAACCGCATGCAGGACCACGTATCTAGGGCCTTCGATGAAGCTCAAGTTGTTGTTGAGAGGAATAATCAAGAGGAGAGCGCTTCTCGCGCGCAGGAGGAGGGGTATCGGCGACTTCTTAGGAGTCTCAAATTCCCAGAAATGGAGGCCCGGCGGAACCATGTCTCTCATGCTTGTCCAAAGACGTTTCGTTGGATTCTTGATTCTCGAGACTCCAGTCCAGATGATGAATACGATGATGATGACGACGACGATGAAGGCAGTCATAGTACTGGCATGGACTCCGACATGTCGCTGTCCCCTGACTCCTCATATTCTCCCACATGGGATAGTTTGGCTGAGTGGCTTCAATCATCGGAACCAGTGTACTGGATCAGTGGAAAACCGGCATCAGGTAAAAGCACTCTCATGAAGTTCGTCTTATGCCACGACCAGACGAAGCCGCTATTGCGACAATGGCAAGACAACGTCTGCATACTCTCCCATTTCTTCTGGAAACCAGGTACCGAACTTCAGCAGAGCATCAAAGGCCTCCTCTGTTCATTTCTGCATCAGATTTTCGTCGAGGACAAGAACCAAGCTTTGTCATACCTCGAGACACGACAGGAGCTATCCTGGAAGGACTCATCTTCAGATTGGGATCCAAAGGAGCTACAAGCCTTTCTTTTGGACTACCTGCGACATTCCTCGGCTTCATTTTGCCTGTTCATTGATGGCCTTGACGAGGTCTGGCCCAAAGATGGCGTACATAACCTCATTATGTTACTCAACACACTCCTTCGGGAGACCAAGCATCTGAAACTCTGTGTATCGGGCAGACGAGAGAATCTGTTGGAAACCCATCTGAAAGGTTATCCGCAGCTGAGAATGCATGAGTTGATTCAGAAGGATATCGAGGATTACGCCAATCACATCTTGAGTCAAGCATCAGTCCACGCAAGCCTTGACGCTGAGGAAATCAGAGAAATAGTGACAGAGATTGTCCAGGCATCGCAGGGTGTCTTCCTCTGGGCTGTGCTTGTGAGCAGCTCGTTGTCCAGAGGAATTCAAAACGGCGATTCTTTTGAAGAGCTAATTCAGCGCCTCAACTCCCTCCCACGCGACCTAGAAGGCTTGTATCTAGATATGTGGCTGAGACAGAACGAAGATGAGGAAATCTATCGAAAATCGTCTGCAAAACTCTTGTACCTCATTTTACTTGCTGGACCGGGTCGGGAGGAGAAACCGGGGCTTGACATGGACCTTACTGTCTTTTATCTAATGGCCGCAATGGATGACAGAATCCTGGACCATCATCTGATACATCATCTTCAGTACTCAGTTGAAGAGATCAGGGAAAGATGCCTAGCAACTGCCAGGCTGATCCAAGTCAGGAGTGCCGGCCTTCTCGAGGTATTCTATGATTTTCGATACCAGATGCATCGCGATCCCGTTCATAGTCACGGCGTTCGTTTTTATTCATCGATCCGCCCATGACTTTCTCACTGATACCGAGCGGGGTCGAGCTATCTGGGCAGACCACGGGATGACCTACGATATGGCTTTCACCAAACTTTACCTTGCAAAGGTAACTGTACTCTACTATCCAATTAACATGCCCACCCTGGACCTATATTCCCACGTTAGGATGCTGGCACTAAATCGCAGCTTCCTCAGCCCCTATCAGGTCAACAACTGCCTACAAGCCACAGCAGAATGGTGGCGCAATTGTGAAACAATAGCAGTCGGTCAATCTCACCCCGGTCACAAGCAGATGTTGATGACAGCAAGCCGGCTTGGGTTTTGTGACTATGTCTCTGAACAATTATCTCGAGAACATGACAACTCACCGGCCCTTTCACATTTTTTCCTTCACTCAACTTGCGACCATGGATGGTTGGAATGGCCTACCTTTTGCCGAGACAAGGCGGCGGAGAGAGACTTGATCATTGATGGCCAATGCGGACTTCTGCGTCTGTTCCTTGATAAGATTTCATTGCGGGATCCCAGGCCGGTTACCCTACCGCCTGCTGGAGATGGCGGGCCCTGCGACAGCATCCCTCAGACTCTGGGCAAATTTCTCATCTTTATCCGGCAATGTATCGACACAAGTGGCTCAGCCTCAGCTCAATCTCTGCTGAACTTACTAGGGGCCTTTGAAGGAACCTTTTGTTCCGCTGACCCGACGTTCATGGAGCTGGACTTTTGGCCCGATACTCTTACTAGGGGTTCCCATGAGTCGTGTAGGGTTTCACTCTCTGATGCCACACGCCTCATTCTTTTCGACAGTGTCCGTGTCGAAATCTCACTCTGTGACTGGGTGGATGTGACTCGAGACAGCCTACAAAAACTGATCACCAACGACTTACCCGGAATTAGGGAGAGCTCATGCGCCCCTCACATGCGATTTATCAGTTCCCAGGGAGACTTTTGCACATATAACCCGGACGAAAGGGATGTAAATCATCTTTCAATCCTGGCCCAAGAGTTACTCTACTATCCATTTACTACTCACCTGCCTACCGGATTCTCAACCCTACATCCACCGCACAAGGCATTTTTCGATGAGGTAGAATCCTTGAGGGAGGGTTGGGCTAAGTTCGAACAGAAATTCTCGAGATAGGAATTGAACGGTATTACTGTCGATAGCGTTGATTTCGATGAGTTTTTTGACTCGCCGGATATCTGACCTGAATATAAATTCCTATAAATATATCGTAATAGTTGCCCCTAAAATCGACACTCTCTTAATATTATTACGAGCAGGTAGAATTAGAAGGACATACTTTGAATATCTATACAATAGCATTATTATTCCCACCATCATTCGGGTCAAATAAGCAGCAGTTCTAGGGTGGGCTAGGACAAGGGTTGGGCTTCCTTGACGGTGGTTAGTGTTACCCTATGAAAATAGCTGTGGCTAAGTGTGGCTCTGGTGGCTAACTAAAGTTAGCTTTTGATTGGCTTCGTAATCGGATTCTTATCCACACGACCGGTTGTGCCATATATCACGTGTCTTATTTGCACGACCTGTCGTGCATGTATGGGGACCCACGGATTTCATCTCTATTATATCCTACATGGGCTCACCTTGTCTATCTTGTGTAACCTCATTTATTTTTATTCCCATTTAGAAGGCCTCAGACTCCTTTACCATTTTCAACAAGATGCGACTCCTTCACACCGAGGATTTTGAACTGAAGACCTTTCTTGGCAAGAAAAAGCCAGGATATGCAATCTTGTCACACACTTGGGGGAAAGATGAGGTCCTGTTTCAAGACTTTCAACATGACGCTATCGGAGATTGGAGAGAGCGCCACGGCGCTGCAAAAATCATAGGTGCGGCTGCTCAAGCGGCATCAGATGGCTACCAATTCATCTGGATTGATACCTGCTGCATCGATAAGAGTAGCAGCGCTGAGCTTTCAGAGGCCATCAACTCCATGTATGCGTGGTATAAACGCTCCAAAGTCTGCTACGCATATCTCGAGGACATAATCTCACCGAATGCGTCATTTATTGCCCTCAGTCGTTGGTTCACCCGAGGTTGGACTCTTCAAGAACTCATTGCTCCGAGTGACGTTCGATTCTTCAACTCTTCCTGGGAGTTTCTTGGTCGTCGAGACCAGTTGGCAACGTTAATCTCCGACATTACTCACATCGATGCGGATTTATTGAAACATGGACAACAGAGTCTGCTTGAGACATATCCTATCGGTCAGAGAATGGCTTGGGCTGCTGGACGAAACACGACGAGAACAGAGGACATGGCGTACTGTTTGTTGGGGCTGTTTCAGGTGAACATGCCACTGCTATACGGCGAAGGACGCAAGGCGTTTCTGAGGCTCCAGGAGGAGATTCTAAAGCAGTCCACCTCGAAAGATCATTCGATTTTACTGCACAGAGAGTCGGGTTACATCTTTGCATCCCAGCCGTCCTCATTCAATATTGGCTGCGAACTCCATCGATGGCCAGCCCGAACTGACATTGGCCTTGTCCAAGATGGTGTCAGGCTAACACTCAATGTCCAGGAGGTTATCTTGACAAAAGAGTCTCGTGGCATTGAAAAGGTAACATTGGGGGCCCTAAACTGTCGTATAGACGAGGGCATAGGATCTTTTGCGCGGCCTGTGATTGTTCTGGAACATATCAACGATTACTACCGCCATCGATCCACGGGCTTGATGATGATAAGGCCTGAAGCCGAGCCGGAGCTGGCGGAAATCGTGGGGACTCACAAGCCACTGAACTTTCGTTTTGACACGCCGTTGAAACTATCGGGAAGTATGTTATCTAAGATGTTTGCAAGCAATAAATATGTGAACGCTAATTGGGTGGCGTAGTGAAGGTAGATCTCGCGGCATTTGAGTCAAAGTTGATTACTCTTCGACACCATGACACGGTTGGAAAGATGCATGATTGTGAAAGAGTTCTCCAATTACGATTGGGGAAGATAGCCCAACCTGAATCGAGGCGGAAATACGAGTTTGGGCCCCGTCGTATATCACCACACAAGGAGATTTTAAGCATCAGCCTCTCAAGCTGGGTTACTCTTTTTGTCCATGGTGCAGTATTCCTCAATGGGCCTCAAGATGGAGACGTGTGTTCGCATCTCCTACTTGTCGGGCATTTATATGGAACTCAGGAACGAGGAAGTGTCCTGTGGGATCGTATCATCCCAACGGGGCCTATTCTCAAAAACAAACTCCGAGACTGGCAAGGAGATAATGTCGAAGAACTCTACTCGGAAATATTATCGGCTGATTATCTTGAACCATTGCTGCAGGAATTTCACTACGATAACTCGGGTATGGAGCTCGATGTGGGAAACTACCTTGGTCGGGAGAAATACTCATATGTTACTCAAGATGGTGATATAATCCGACCCCGATTTGAGCTTGTGGAGTTTCTTGGGGATTCGTTGTACGAAGTATCGGTCACGGTTGAATCATCGATCGAGAGACAGGAAACACCAAATATAGGGATTCTTTAAGCCGTGTATGTTTTTCATACTCAAGATGTTAGTAATAGCCATAGGAGCAGGCTATGACCATCGGCCACCTCACCTTTGAGGGCTATCTAACCAGTGGTTTCATACACATAACTGTAATGGGCCCTGCCTACGTCTCACTTAAATTAAAACCAAGGCCCTGAGCCGAACACTCCTGCTGGGCAAACTCCAGCGTTGCCCAGTCCATCACTGGCCTCCATCGGTGAGGCAACAAGGTCATGACAGCATCAAACTCACACTCAGGAGCTCCATCTATCCACCAAAAATGACGACTCTTTTTTACAAGCATGAAAAAGTACCCCAGAATGGCCAACGCTCTAGGATCCTTGGCCGTCAAAAGATCAACGTACCGAGGGGACACGGTGATGAAGAAGAGTAGCGGCGTCGCATCCTCAAGGTTGCAATAGAGCGATGACAGCAAAGCTACAGCCTGGCTATAAGCCAGGAGAGATTCTTCATCTGATGGGCCCAAGGGGTCGAGGTATTCGAGGAGGAAGCCAAACTCGCCATCAGCTTTCCCTTCCATCACATCGTGCTGCATCTTGTCGATCCCTGCAAGTCTTCGGCAGAGGTCTGTTCCAGGGCTGAAGAACCGCGCCATGCGCATAATGTGCATGGTCATCTGAAACGAGCGGAACCAGTGGACAGGCTGGCGCTTACCAGCATCCTCTAAATCCAGGAAAGAATGGTTCACGCTCGAGTGAAAAGTCACCAACGCGCAGGTCGCTACAATGCTTGCAGCATTGGCGTCGTTGAATCCAGCCCTGAGCTGCTCTCTGTGACGTTTTATCGCGCGAGCCATGAATCTGTGCGAGGCATCACGCAGAGCCTCGTCGTGCTTGTGGTGACGTCGCAGATGGAAGGCTGAAAAGCCGAGGAGAGCGTCCATGACGGACGGTGATTGCGATGCTTCTTGCACTATCCAGAAAGCCCAAGACATTTGCATATCTGTTGATCGTGTCGTCATCTCCAGATAGTGACAGAAGAGACGAAGATCCAGTAGGCGGTCATCCGGCGTCCCAACGCCTTCGGGGAACAGGTTTTGAGACGGCGTTAAGCCGCTAGGGATGCTGGAGGAGTCCGTCTGTGTTGAAGACGCCGGCGATACTGTAGATCCATCTGGAGTCTGGCCTAGGCGGGGGAGAATCTTGGGTGATTCGTCCGGGCGGTTGATTAAGTAGCGCCGGGTGTCAAAATATTCGCAAGCCACGTCCCTCTTGGTGCAGTTCGTGCAGGCGGGTCGGACCTCGTCGCACTTCAACGGGCGGCTTGTAAGTCTCTCATCTAACCCAGGCAATTGGATAAAATGCATACCTTTACCCGGCGGCTCTTACAAGGTCTGCAGCCTGCTCTAGACTTGTGATGTCGGCGACGCGATCGGCCTTCGGAACTGGCCCGCGCCCGGGAACATGGGGCCTTGCCGGCCGTTGCTGACTGGTCGAGTTTATCCGGAATCATGGTGTTTGGAGATATCATCGAGGTACACCTTTCCAAGTAAACGAGAATGGCAAATATTGGCGTCTTGGGTGCATTTCTCGGCGTGAAATCAGGGGGCGAGATGGTTCTTAATTAGGGCTCCTCCAATGATGACGACAATCGTGGCTTAGCACTCGGCAGATTTTACTGTAAGGCTTAGTTTTAGACCAGTAATTAGAGTTTTGAAATTCAAGGGGAAATTGAGACGAACCTCCAATTAATTAACAATGCGTCCAGTAGCTGAAAAATGCCTTGCCCTGCACATCTCGGATGCCTCGGGATGTTACACTAGCCCCTGTGCACGTTCCAAAGTACGTCATTGTCGCTGACACGAAGCCTACCCTTAAGCATAAGAGCTAAAAACGCCCATAATTCGAACCCCGTGAGATGGGTGGCGCAAGCTCATAGAAATTGGCCCTCAATTAGCATTATGTGTTGGCCTAGGAGGGGTTTAGAAGGCATATTTGGGCTGGTCTTGCATGGAGGCCAAGTGGGTTTAGCCCTTGGCTCGGAAGATATTTCAGCATCGTGAGTCAAATGATTGTTGTTCTTCTACCTAAGTAGACTGAGATTATAATGAATGAACAAGCTCCAGCCATTCCTCCCCGTACTGTGGCTCAAAAGAATGTTCCAACTCATGGAGATGCGTTGTTGTAAGCATCTAAGGGCTATCAAAACAAGTCATGTTGAATGACCTCACTCCGTTTGGGTCCCTCTCACCAAGGTCACACACTTCCTTCCCAACACATCACCTTGACTACCTACAAAAGCTTGACAAATCACTCAAGGGGGGCCGGCAACAGCTCGAGCCGTGTTGACAGCAATGACAAACCCATCCATGCTGTCATGAGTGGACAGTTTGTTCAGAACAACTCTGCCGTCAACCCGGAGGCTGATGGAACGGGTGTGACCTTCGTTTGTATTATTCCTCCTCTCGAACCTCATGGTGAAGCGAGGGTCTGCATCACTGAGGGCGTTGATCAGGTCCACCGTGTTGTCGTGGCAGCTTCGAGGGCCCCAGATGGCGTTGCCGTTGAAGAGGAGGGTACCGTTGAAAATGTGGCCTTCAAGAGAGTGGCTCTTGGGCTCGGTCCAGATTCTGAAATCGTCCGACATGATGGTGGTAGTCTATGTCTAAAGTTAGTCGATGCGTAGACATTTTGGTTGGAGCAGCATACGAACCTGGGCGCTTGGGTGGTAAATAGAGGAAAGAGCTTAAACAGGTATGAAGATTCGTGAAGGTTGAGAGATGGGTGATGGTCCTGATTTTGGTGGATAGTTCTAGGATGTTATTGCTATTATATATTCAGTGCCTGCTAGATGAGCTTCGTCAAGCGAGTTTGTGAAGAGCTTCAAAGCTGTATTCTAAAAGCCTCCTCGGCATCCGGCTCTTTGGCTATAGGTGACTTCCCCATGTCTCAGTCGTGCATATGCAACTCGACTTTCTAGGCTCTATACGAACAACTGAGCTGGTGAGCAAATAAAAATTCAGCAGGGCTCCCAGCCTCCATTCAAAGCAGCCTTGGCAGAAGCGCCATGCTTGGCCTAAACCAGGCGGATGCCTATACCGTTGCACAACACCGGCTAGAGCCAGTCAGTCTCATAACAGTTAAATGCCGACAGGTAATGCGGGGTGAGTGGCTTGCTTTCAGCTCGCCACTGTGAATTGCAATTAGGAAATACGGCATGGTTGTGTTGTGGCCCGCCGCTTGCTTCTTGTCATCATTGTAGACAATGATAATGGTTCAGTTACTGCCTCTATCCTCAGCTGAAGCCAAAGTTTAGCTTGCAGTTTGCCACTCAAGTACGTCGTGCTAGTGATATGGACCAAGAAGTCTCAGCATGGTATTCATCAGTAACTCAACATGATGCATTTCTATCACTCCGCCATGTTGATCTGCGTCGAAGCTTAGCCACGAGGAGCAGCTGTTACGATGGACCTGTTCGGCCCTCCCCGATCAAGCTTCCAGTCGGAGGATACCCGGCTCAGTGGTTACACAGCACTTCCTCTCCCCGCATTTCATAACAGAATGCATATGGATCTTTCTGGCCGTTGGCTAGCTGTCGTGGAACTGCCCGGCCCGCTTGTTGACTGACATTACTGGCGTATGCTTGCCCCCAACAACGCAATGCCCACCAACCGGCTCGTTCTAAGCAATTTGCTCAAGCATCAGCCCCGAATCTCCAGCAAATGAGAAAGCTTCTGGCTCAGCATATCTTTTGCTTGCCGTCCCTCAATATGCAAGGTGAACACGCGTCTCCTTGCCCCGGCATCTCGCGGCCTACAGACGAACATACAGATACGAGCTATGAGCTTTTGCCAAAACAAGTAGGTGGATTTGGAATCATAAGAATCCATAATCAGTGAGGGGTTCTCTTCCCGACTGAACCGTCTTGGCTGCAGTTCAGCTGAAGGGTTCATTAGCACATGTTCCATGAAACAAGGTCTAAGGGCTGCAGCCGGTCAAAGAGATGCATCTTTGGTGGAGCATTCTCCCAAGAAAAATTCAGGAGGAGAAAGTATAGGTGTTTAAAGAAAATATTCACGGACAGAATTCGCCTGTGGTTGGCGTAGCTTGAAGGGTTTAGTTGCTGCTTGGAGATTCCCCCTAGCCGCATTTCACATCGTCAATTTGATTTAATGGATCAGATCATTAGAAGAATGACCATATTCCTGGCTTGATCCGCCCTACTTTCTGTGAGTATTTAATGTGTAACATTTGGAGGGGTCGCAAGAGGCCTCTGTCACGGACTGTAACCCGATTCCCCGGCGGATAGTCCTCCCTTTCTAGCCATGACGGCCATACGTTGAAGACGTGCATACATGTACCAATTATAATCCAATCAGTCACTCCTTTTCTCTTTCCTCATCAACTCTGCTTCCAACACGGCAGAGTCCTGCGATTGAGATGGCGTTGCTGCACATCCCACGACCTCGCAATTCTATTGGCTTCACAAGGTGCGCCTAGGTACAAGTAGCTCCCAGCCGCCCAAGCCTCTTCATGCGCAAGACTTGAAAAGGATGGCCAACTTGTTGTCCGCCGTGACGCCCGATGTCTTAGCCATCTCAACGGTCCATCACCCAATGAGTGACATCCTGCGCCGAATGTCTCACAACGCGGCATGCAAGCGCCCATAAACGACATTGTCGCTTGGCTGCTAGTTCTGTCGTCATTTACCACGACGCCATGAATGCAGTACCTAGTACGGTAGTTAATGTACCTCTTGTCATTACTCAATTCACAGTTTCTTCTCCGCATGGAACACACATCGAGGGGCCTGATAAGTATCTCTTCGGGCTTCGGGAAATCTAACGACCATGACTGTTAACACGCGTGGCTGACGCCCACCCAGGGTTCTCTGATAACAGCCACCCTATCTATTCAATCGTGGCTCAACCATGTCTACTGTTCGGGTCCCTCATCTATGACTATTGAGATTCCTAGGCTGTCTATTACAAATGAACCACCTCCAAAAAGTCCTTGTCCATAACCATGACCTCGTCTTCTTTAATCGACTTAACAGTGAAAGTGGTGAAATTTGTTGTTGATATCTTTCTCCACCCGTAAAACCTGTAATCATCCTTGGCCTTCATCCCATGCTCAACTTGTGCATCTCCAATGTCTGATGCGCTCTTGCGGCAGAGAAGATATGCGACTGACAGTGCTCGTATCCCCGGGTGTCCGTTGCCCCGAATACCATATGGGGGCATGTAGTTATAAACTCCAAGAGCCCAGTCCTGTTCTTTCGTATACGCCCCTTTCAAAATGACAACGGTGACGGGGTTGACAAGTGAAGAAATTCGCTCATCAGAAAGTGAAAACTTGACCCGATAATGGTCGTCTTTTGTATGTCCGAGGAATCTTGGCTTGCTGAGAGGAAGTACGAGAAGGGGGATCCGTAGACCAATGATGGTCATAGACATGTCAAGCTTGCGGCCCAAGTTGTACTCTGTCTGACCGAGATAGCTTCGCGGGGAAGAAGGAAAGGCTTTGGAACTGTGTGAAGCAGCTGGTTTTCCTGCCCAGTCTAGGACGGACTGGTTGCCGTTGGATAGCATGATTTTCTCAACGAGCCTTACAAAAGCACGTTCTGCGCCCTCTCCATATGCAGTCTGAAGTGTCACGTCAAAGATTCCCATCAGAGAATAGGCCATATCCTCACCGCGAGTCGTCTTTCTCCTTGCCGCCCATGTCATGCGTCGCCGACGCGGAAAGGTCCTGGTGTGAAATCGCGGAGAGCCTGCTCTGGGCAACGGGTAGCAGCAATGACATGTTGAAGAATCTCGGGGTTTTCCTTGTGGTTTGGTCCATCGACCAACGGATGCCAGTCCTTGTCGAAGAACTTGGTCACCCGTGGAGCCAAAAGCTCCTGCAAGGTCCACCCTCTCTCGAACCATTCATCAGCTTGTAAATCTTCAAGTGAAGTGGTCTGAGCAAGGTGAACGAAGCAGATGGATGAGTTCCTGTACCATCTAAACATGGATCGGATAGCCTCATCAATTTCAGCGCTACTGCTCTTGTCGATGCAACAGGTATCTGACCACGCGAACATGATTTCATGTGTTCTCGCCATGTCGCAAAAGTTCCAAAGCTTCTCACGTCCAAGCCCAGTAGCGGTCCCATTAATCATGTCTTTGAATGTCGGTTCGTCTTTGGGAAGCCATCTATGAGAGAGTATTGCATATTTCACAATCTCTGACAAGAGCCGTGCCACCACACTCTCCCGATTTGCGCCCTCCCATATCAACTCTTCAACTCCGTCCTCGGTTATAGCCTCAACTTGAGGTCGGAAGTATTCTTGCATGTCGTATCGACCCACGATCTTCATCTCTGGGATGAAGATCAACCGAAGGGGAACGTCATTCTGGACGATCCGATGGAACTCATCCATAACATCTCGAGGAGCCATTGGTGCTGGATCGCGCGATTGACAAGGATGAGGGCCGATTGAGGGAAGATAGGGCTCCACAACGAATGGCAACAAAGCCTTCTAGAGTGGAAAGGAGTAATGTTTCAGCATCAACATCAAATTCAGCGCCTAGTGGTCGGAGTTTAGGCATCATTCTGGCAGTGAGATTGGGCAGCAAATTTTACTTTTTCAGTCCACCTATTGAGTCTCTCATTGGCTGGCTTGAGATTCCGTGGGTAATCCTGTTCCACTACCATGCATAAGATCCACGAACCAACCGGAGCAACGGAGATTTGAAGAATAGAGAGGATGTAAGTGTTGATGTATCCTTTGTATGCTTTCAGCTGTCAAAAATGTCATCCTCAACTTGCCGCGGTGGCTGCTATTGAACCAGGAACATGACGTGACACCTTCTTGTTCTGGATTAGTGACAGTTGCAAGACTGCTCGATTATGCATCTCAAAGTCAACCCCGCACATATCAGGCCACTACCTCCGAATCCCTGGACGAGGTTTTGATATATTAGCCGGCCATCTCCACTTGTCCGGTCCGTGACTTGCTCTCTACTTCCTAGTGTGAGACCTGCAAGCTTTTTGAGTAGATCTCAGCCATTGATCCATCATGTCTGAGCAAGCCACAAACACATCAGCCCCCCCGGACGGCGACATTCTGCCCCCTGAGCACTGGGCTGAAATTGCACAGGTTTGTCAAGATTGATCTCACGGTGAAATAAACACGCTAATCCCTAACCTCGTGCTAAGAAAGAACCTGGCAATACCGATGGTGATTCCATCCTCGACGCCGACAACAATTCCTCAACAGCATCCGTCACCTCCAGCATCCTCGAGTACAGGACGATACACGGCAGGACCTACAACAGTGAGCAAGGAAATGCCCAATATTGGTAACTGCCTTTATCTTATGATTGAATCATATATGTCTAACTTCCTAATAAGGGGATCCAACGATGCGCCACAGCGCGAATTGATGGATGTGACGTAGGTTGATAGATCAAGTTTGAAAGCAGCAACAAACTAATCTCAAATGTAGTCATCATATCCTGACGCTTGGTCTTGGAAACAAACTCCATCTGGCGCCATTGGAGAAAGGCAAAGTCCAGGTAGGCTAGCCGTGCTTGAATCAACGTCAGTGCTGATTATTGAGATAGCGAGCCATCGATATTGGATGTGGAACTGGTATGAACCCTTGAATCCAAGATTTATCAAAGGAGAGCAAGTGTCGAGGCTAATCTGTCTGACTCATAGGCATCTGGGCCATGTGCGTTTAAGTAATACTTCACCCGACCCAGCCCTTTTCTCTAACAATTACCTAGTGACTTTGCCGATGACTACCCTGACGCAGAAATCACTGGTACAGACATTTCGCCTATTCAGCCGTCCTGGGTGCCACCCAACTTGCGGTTGTAAGTAGCTCCTCAATACAATGTTTGACGCTGGTCTAATAATACACTTTAGCGAGATTGAAGACTGTACTCGAGAATGGACCTTCAAATCCAATTCTACTGATTACATCCACATGAGATGGCTAATGGGCAGCATCAGAGATTGGGACTTCCTTAGTTCCGAAGCATTTAGGGTCTGTAAACCCGGTGCGTGGGTTGAGAGTCACGAGGCCTCTTCCAACGTTGACAGCGACGATAACACCGTCGATGGAAACTCCGCGATGGGGCAGTGGGGAAACTATTTATTGAAGGAAGCAAGAAGATAGGAACAAGCTTTACGGTGGTTGAGGACGGTACGCAGAGGAAGGCCTTGGAGAAAGTAGGTTTCATCAACATCCAAGAATTCGATTTCAAGGTAACAACACAATACCTCAAATTTGAGCCACAACTGACTAGTACAATAGAATCCGATTGGAGGCTGGTCTTCAGACCCGATTGAGAAAGAAATGGGCCCATACACCAAATATGGTCTGGAGACTGATACCGAAGGCTTCGTCTTGTTCATGGCTCACACTTTGGGCTGGTCGAGAGATGAGATCCAGCTCTATATTGACCAGTTTCGACGGGAGTTGCGTTCCGAGAAGCACCATGGTTACTTTAAGCAGAAGGTTGTTTGGGGTCAGAAACCCGAGGTAATTGCTTCCTAGTAACTCGGAGCTCTGTACCTAGGTTGAATCAGCTCCGTTCATATGCAAATAGGATCAATAGTCCAGCTCACAAATATCAGGGACTGTTTGTTAACACTTGCTACTTAAGCATCGGTTCCAAACTGGGACGACGGTTCTTTGTAGCCTTGTAGTCGGGGAGTCTGAAAGAACGCACCTCGGATATTTCAGAATACAGATACCCCATCATACAACAGTAGCGTTATTTATGTCCTGCAGACCCTTAAAGAGAGGAAGAAAGGAGTCAACATCTGAGCATGGTATCTTTTTGTTGTAAATTGATGTATCCTTGTCTATTTGCACTCTGACTGAATCCCAACCCGTTTCTCTGATCCGATTCCTGCCACCCAAGTATATATCCCAACCAACCTCTACGCCGTTTCCAAAGGCGGACTGTCTGTTAGCCCACCAGCACCTCCCGAGCATCACCCTTCCCACCCAATTCTCAAACACCCGGCCGATAAGCTGTGTCGTAGTCGCCCAACTGCATCTCTGAGTCGGATCCATCCACAAGCTGCTTTCCAGCCACCAGGTACTTGGACGGGTGGAAGATATTGAAGAGGGTGCTGGCAATCAACATGGGCGCACCATCCAAAACGTAGGTGTAAACCTCCTTGGCCTGCAGCTCCGAGTCGTGACCCATGGCGTACTCGGCCAGACGGAATATAGAACGGATAAGGATAAGAACGCTGGTGATGTACAGGATGACTAGGAACAACTCCCAGCGGGTAGCAATGCTCTCTGCTCTCGCAGTGGGGTTCTTCCTGATTCTGAAGTGGAAGAGACATGTGACGATCATGAACAGGCTGAAGAAGATGATCTGTACGACGAGGCCGCCAATAATAATGTTCTCTCCGGTAGATCGATCGTCCTCAGTATCAGCATTAACAACCTTTCCGCCTCCTACGAAAGGTCAGCAAGCTATATTTGTTGAGGTTCCGTATGAAGATACGCACCAATGCCCTGTAGTGCAATAGAAAGCACATCTCCAAGCAGGAAGAACTTGGTCAGCCAACTCGACCTGATCAACGCATATCTCTCGGCGTCCAGCAAGCGAATGAGTCGCCCCAGAATCATGTAAATGGAAGCAGCGTAGCAGGTCGGTCCGAGGAGGAGGAGCAAATGCTGCATCACGTATGGAGTAAAGGTATAATCGGGAGATTGTTCAGCGCCTATCGCTCGTCCGATGAAACCGATCGTCTCGACTGAAGGTGCTTCTGTTAGACGCCAACCACGAGATTGCTAGTGATGGGAGACTTACACAGTGAACCGATCAAGAAGGGAATGAAGAACCATGTCTTGGTCTTGATGAGCTGGAAGGCGTGCAGTAGAGACGAAGCTGAAAAGGTAATGATGAAGATGACGGCTGCTGCCATCGAAGGCTCGTACTTGTAATAGTTTTTTGCCATTTTCGAGTCGATATGGAGGTTGAGTATCTAGGGTAGGAGTCGAAATGTTGAGTGGGTGTAAGCAGCTGTGGTTTTTTGATGGCGATGGAGAGAATGAGATGCTGAAAGTGGTTTGCTCAAGGCGACTTGTATATCTTATGTACTTGATGGATCTAGACGCGGACATGATTGATGACGTGTGTGTTGATAGTTTGATCTCAGCGATACGCCGGGTCGGTTGCTGCGGGACCAGACATTAACTCAGCCTCAACCAGCCGGAATGTCTGGAGCAGGAGGAGGACTCCAGCTTACGACATTTACGACATTCCGCAGTCCCGTAAAAGGGACCATTTCCATTGAGTACTCCGCAGATATGAGACGTTGTTGACGCTTCGTATAGACTCAAATCTGATTGGCTGCCCTACAAGTCGACTTGATCAAGTCCCCGATACAGGGGGCCGTGCGGCTCTCGGAACATTCGGATCAGGCAGGGGTGGCTGAGTTTTGGCTCGTGTAAATTAAGCATATCGGTAGCTTGAATTATGCTTTGCGTAGGGCCTCCATCACATACCGGGCTGTGTTTTCATGTTAAAGACTGTGAGGAGTCTTCAAGGCATAAAGCGGATGGGCATGGGGTGTACGGTAGTGGGTGGATGGTGTTATCGAACTGATCACTTGCTATTAAGAAGACCCTATCGCTACGTCATTAAGGAAAGATGTGTTCGTAATTGTACCTGGAGGGGGTATCAGGCGCAGAGGCAGGGGTGAAGGGCAAGGTCCAAACATCTCGAGGAGTTTCAAGAGTCTCTAAACGCTATACCTATCGGACCACTTGCTTCTGAAAAAAACATGTCGTGTTTGAGATATTCATAATAGTAATCATATCTTCAGACCGTGGTGAAGTTTTTGTCACTGATAGAAGCATAGCTTGAGCATTAAGCCTCATCCGAGGTCAAAAAGAGTGAGAATCAAGTATCTAGTAAATTTAAACCGCTCAATAAACACTCTCTATAAAGAGATGATGCATCTATGTATGTGTAGCGCACCAAGAATGTAACTCGTCATATGCAACCTCCCCCATAGCGCTCACATGTATGCTCAAGAGCTCCTCCCATCCTTAACCTTGATAAATCCCCCGACTGCATGAGAGCCGACTCCTCCGTCAGAAGTCAGCATGGGAGAGTGGAGGTTGTAGTTGAAGGACCCCCCAGCGCCGGTCCTGACCTTCCACACCTCCTTACCAGTCCTATAGTCGATGGCGGTGATGTAGTACACGTAGTGTCCCTGGCGGGCAAGATCCCAATCCTGCACCTGCATATAGAGCAAGCCCGTCTTTGTGGAGAGCACTGGAGTGACTGTGCCGCGGATGTTGTTGTTAGTCCAGAGAGTGGTGCACTTGTCCGTCTTCTCGTCGTACTCGATGCGCGACAGTCCCGGAGCCATCTGAGCGATGTTGTTGAAAGGTCCGTTAATAGTCTCGGGGTCCAGGTTCTCGCCGTCGCCAAAGATGGTGGTGTTGTCTACCACGTACAGCGGCACACCGTTGTAGTAGTTACCGACAATGACGCTGTACTTGGAGCCGCCGTCCCAGTGGTTGAGGATGGTGTTCTCGCTAGCGCTGGAGCCGGGCTTGAACATTGGCATGGAGCACACCGGCTTGGTTCCGTTCCTACCGATGGGCATCTGTGGGACGATGTGCACGCTAACCTGGTCGTCGGCCTTGTCTGTGTAAGCGACATACTTGTTCCCGAGGAGCGAGGGCGTGGATCCTGAGCCTCGCGACACGCCGCCTGGCTTCATCCCAGTGCCGGCGTCGTAGGGCACCGCCATGGCGACCTTGACGCCGTCCTTGGTAGGCTTGAATCCGTAGAAGTAGCCCGTGGCGTTGGCCGTGTCGGCTTCTCCCGCCGGGCCCAGGATCAGGTACACGTCCGTCCCGCTAATGGCAAAGTTGTTCTCGGCCCGGGTATTGGGGAAGTTGATAGAATGCACCTTGCCCTTTGGGTCGACATAACCGACGTCGGTGCTGCCCGTCGTGGGCAAGTTGACACCGACATATCCGCCAGTTGTAAACCAGAGGTTTCCCTCAGCGTCGTAGGCGCTGCCAATGATCCTGGAGCCCTCGTCTGTAACCTTGGAGAGGTCAATGTCGCGCCTCTTGACGAACGACGTCTTGCCGGCTGCGTCCGTGATGCGCTCGACGTCAATGACGTGCCGTCCTCGAGTCGGAACAGTGACGTGGCCGTCCAGTATCTGCATGTACACCATCGACACCATGTCCAAGTCGGCTGAAGGCTCGTCAGGAGCCGGATACGAGGCCTCAACCTCGTACGTCTTGGGGTTCAAGGCCACGATACAAGCCGTCGACTCCCGGCAAACAGCTCCTGCCGTGATCCGGCCCTCATCGTCCCAGAACAGGGGGATCGGGGGTGCCCTGCTAAACGTTTCCACCTTGACGTTCTTGCCAAGCGGACCCGGGTAATCCTCAGAGCGCGTGTTGCCAGAATCTCGGTGATAGGACTGCGAGGCTGGCTCATATTTTGTCTTGGGCCTCAAAGGATTGGCCTGGACAGCGCGGCCGATGAAGGCTTTGCCTTTGAGCGGCTGCGTATTCTCGATGGAAGCAGACTACCACGAAATGTTAGCCTCAACTGGGCCAATTGCTCATCTGATGCGACTTACCTGAGTGCTACCGAGGACTGATAGGAGTAGCATGGTTTTAGCTGCCCATGGGCTGAGACGCAGCGAAGATGAGATAGCCATTGCCGAAAGGTTGAAGGATGCGTGAATAGAGCCGAGTATGGGAAAGATGAGTATTGTAGATGCTGATGAAGGCGGAAAGAAGCTGTTATGATCGAGGAACCGGGTATTTATAGGCGTTTCGACGCTTCCACAAGGACACAGACTCTCACCTCGGCATGATGTGTTGTTTCAAGCATTGTCATCTTTGTGACGCTGCACTCGGAAACCAACATCTCCACGAAGCCGTTCGCCGTGTCGGACGGAAAGAAGGGATAAGCCGTATGCGTCCAATGGCAGCATTGCGTATACGAGTGAGGGATATTCACAATATATGGCGAACTGGTCATTATTGAGAGTGCAGATCATGGTCATGTAGATCTGACTTGTCGGTCTTTACGGCAGGGCGAAATGTGCAGGGGTTACCCTAGGCAACATGACGTTCATTAACGACCTTCCAGAATAGACAGTTTTTACTAATGCACTGCCCTGGCAGAGAAACCAAGGCTGTGCTTCAAGTGCCGGCATTTATTGAACACGGTGGCCATTGATTTTGTG
The DNA here is from genome assembly GCA_003946995.1 of Fusarium oligoseptatum. NCBI lineage: Eukaryota > Fungi > Ascomycota > Sordariomycetes > Hypocreales > Nectriaceae > Fusarium > Fusarium oligoseptatum. The sequence continues at coordinate 21,982 of NKCK01000275.1, forward strand.
GCTGATGGCTTCGGTAGAGGCGACATGATGATCGACAAGGAACTACTTTAATGCAATAGCCAGAAAAATATAAACTTCTAAGCAAACACCATATCAATTGAAGTCTATTTCATACGATCAAGTCAAATATCAGCTGTCCTAACAACTAAGCCTCAGGCAACAGTCCATTAATATGCATCATATCGTATCCCACCAACCGAGGCATGTCATGGAAGATCTTGGCGCTTTCCTTGAAGCCCTCAGTATCGTTATTCTCCAGGTGTCTGGCAAGGCTTTCCCACGTCACAAGAACTACAAGATGGAACCCAGGGTCGCTCTCGCCGTCTGGATGAGGCACTTCTCTCTCCTTGGTCCATCCCCACGCCGCTGCCTTGGCAATGCCGCCAGAGTAGATGGCCAGCGTGGAGCACTTCTTCCAGTGCGCGTGTATGGCTTCCAGGTCGGCGTCGGTCGTGTCGGCGGGGAAGAAGATACGGAAGATCTCGATGATGGGTGCTGTAGGGTCGTTCAGGACGTGGTAGGGCGAAGGCGAAACGTGGAAGGTGTGGTTGCTGGACGGCGCCTTGTCTTTGAGAAATGGCTGTAGAATAGTTTTGACACCTTCAGAGGCACTATTTGGTTTATTCATTGTTAGAAAAAGGACCATCTCAGTCACATCAAGACGGTTGGAGGATGGGACATACAGCTTGTTCTTGCAGGACTCTTCACTCTTCCAGTCAACGAAGAGCCACAGCTCGTCTGGTCTCTCAATGGATAGAGAGTAGTGGACTTTTTGAGCCCCGAGGATACCCTGGATCACCTGGATGGCGTCGAAAAAGGATTGCCCAAGTTCCGTGGATCGATCGAGGACTTGGACTGCAGCAGCTTCTTGGAGGCGGAAGACGGTGATTTCAGCGCAGGTCGACATGTTGGAGATCTTTTGGGGGGCGACTCGGCGTCTGTAAAAGCGTAAATGTATCCATGATGCTGAGCTCACTTACGGGGTATATAACATTTGTTAGAATATACACTGGCAAATGACTCATGATGCATCATCCAACTTTTCTGGACACGGTAGAGTGGATAGTGAAGCCAAGTTACTAGCCTCAAACTAAGCCCTCGGATGTCGGTGGCTAAGTAGAATCCGAGAGTCCGAGCGAGAGACGGACCCAACTTTACCCCTTAGTTCCAACTGGGCTAGAGCCCAGGACCATCTAGACCTATATCACAGTGGCACGCGGTGAGTATTATGGCCCGTGTCAGGCTCTTGGTTATTTTGACTCCATACATTGACCTTATACCCTTCGCAGCGGGATAATACATTGTCGGTTGATGAATTCCTACTTCTTCACCTTTCTAGTAGAAACTACGGGCAAATTCTGCCAGTGCCATAATCGCCATAGCCTGCCCATAAGGCATAGCCGTCTTGGGAATGTCCTTATAAAACTGCAACGTGTCCCCCATCCCCGTTCCAAAGCTTGTCTGAAGCAATTCCCCATCTTCAGAGACATTCTCCAACACCGCGTGCATGGCATCCAGTGCTATTTGATCGTAGGTCCGGCTGACAGAACCGAGGCCAACTTGAGCGGGCAGAATATTCTTTCTCCTTGCCTTCATGATGCCGTACGCGAAGCCTGCTGTGGCTGATGCCTCGGGATACGATCCTTCGGATACTGGACAGTCTAGGAGTGTTCTCCAGAGGCCAGATGGTTCTTGTAGGGTTGAGAGGGCGCGGCATTGGGCTGTCAGGGTATTAACGAGATGAGAGCGGAGAGCTCCGAGCGCAGGGCTGTTGTCATCGTCCTCTAGCAGCTCAAGCATCTCCGGTATCACGATAGTCAACCAGCTGTTCCCTCTAGCCCATCTCGCATCCGCAAAATTATGTCCCACTCGACCGTCTTCGGTCCGTTCGAACTTCCAACCGTGGAAGAAGAGCCCGGTTCGGTTGTCGAAGAGATATTGGATGAGAATAAGCATCTGACGTAGTGCTTCTTCAACGTAGGATGGTCGGCCGAGGAGTTTTCCGATTTTTGCCAGGGGTAGGGCGGTCATCATGAGGGTATCGTCCCAAAGTTGCTGATCGTTCGTCTTGACGTACGTGATATGCTGCATGCCACCGTACTCGGTTCGTGGAAGGCCACGCATAGCCCATTCGGCCCAAGTCTCGAGCCAAGGGAGATATGTTCTGTTTCCGGTGGCTTCGTAGACATAGGCGAGTGTGAAAAAGACTGACATGGTGTTGATATTCTTTTCGGTGGTTCCTTTCTTGAAGTGGTTTTGGAACCAATCTTCAATGTGCTTCAGCAGGTCCGGGTTTCCTGTCAGTTCGTAGTACTTCCAGATGCCATAAAGGCCAACCCCGTGCGTCCAGTCCCAGCCATCCCAGCTTTTGGTGTCGAGGACTCGACCGTCAGGGAGGTGATAGACGTATTTTTGATCTTTGTCTGTCAGACCAACCAGTTGGTTGATCAGCAGGTCGATGGCCTTGTGGACCTCAGCCTCGTTGGGTTTGTTGCTTGCTTTGCCCATGGCTGTTTGTGTGAAAATGGAGGAAGGTTGGGATTGGCACCTGAAGAAGAAAGAGGCTTGCGAAGGGGAGCGTAGTTGGTCCAGCCACCCCTTACTCGGCTTGTCGGCGGGATAGATATAGCCCCGTAGTGATAGGCGTAACCCTCCCCAACCTGGCTTCGTGATGCCAGACGTAACCAAGATGTAGCTCGGGACAATGTCACCCGGTGAAATCGAGGAATCGGTTCATATAGACAAAGCTTCGGGTCATCGCCGGCCGTAAAGGATCAAGCTCTTGGCTCGGGTCTCGGTGAGGAAGCTCGCGAGAGCCGCCCTTCGTGGGTCAGTTCTGACCCCCGTAGGCTGACAGTTGCATTCTCTCGGGCAGAACCCGGCCACACCAGCCCAATATTAGTCCAAGATATCAGGGATCAGCGTTCAAGGACCCCCAAGCGAGACTCCATCCCCGCATACTAAGCAGGGTTCCTTGTTTCCGCCTATATCCGGAAAGACTTGCCTTGGGGGATTGTCGACCATTGTGCAGAGTTTTGCCCTTATCAAGCCACGGGCGCAAGTGATTTGCTGGTTGTTGGGTTAGACACTGGTTCTACAAGCCCCCCGAGCTCAAGAGAGAGCCCAGGCCAAGGTCTGGGTCGCTGGGGATGGACATGTCGGGTCAATGTGACCGAGGAGATCTCGAGTAAGTGTTGTGCTCAAACCCCCACTGCATGACTCGGGACGGTAATGGTCGTATAGCCAAGAGATAGACCGTCTCTTGGGTGGGTGGACTTGGGGTTATCGATGCATAGGATGGCGTTGATGGCTGGCTTGTTTGTTACCGTCATGACCTCTTCCGGGAATGTGTCATGACGATGAACAATAATGGTCTCGACACAGATGGCTGACCATAAGGGAACACACGGCGGCCAGGTTCCTTCGACTCTGTCTACCAACCCCCCTGAGTACCACTGTACAGGTGCGTGGGTGATCCCGCAAAGTGGGAGGCCGAGAATGTTACCTAATACCGCCCGCATCCCTTCAGCTGCGTTAGTAACAAAACGTTAGTCATGCATGGATCTCAAGCGATGTCATGGTCACAGACTAGACTAGAGCCACACAAGCTCAAAAAGCCCTCGACCCCAGATCAACCCCAATGACCCCGCAAAGGAATCATTCGGTAGTTTCTGATCATCTTGGGGACCCCAGGATCTGTCCAGGTTTCCCCCACAGTCTCGTCGGTCTCCCTTTGCCCGAGGCGTTCGATAAAATGTCTTGATTCGTAGCCTCCATGATACCAGAAGCAAGACAATCACTGTTCTCCAATCTGCCCTTCATTACTCTTGATTTGACCTCTGATAAGCAACTTCACCATGGATCCTAAGCCTCGCCAGTCTCACAATGACCCTGAAGTCATAGAGAGTCAGGAGCTGGAAAGGGTCATATCACCCAGCATCGCCAAGGACAAGCTGGCTGATGACAGAATTGATCGAGAAGTTGCCGAGTACGCTGGAGCAGAGCGTATCGACATTGATGAGGCGACTGACAAGCGTCTGAAGCGCATGATTGATCGTCGCGTCTTGTCTGTCATGATCGTCACCTACTTCTTGCAGGCTCTCGACAAGGGCACAATTTCGTTTGTTTCCATCATGGACTTTAACGAGGACAACAATCTTGTCGGCCAGCAGGTAAGTAATCACAGCAAAGCATATTACTTGACATCTCTAACAATCGTCACTCTAGTTCTCTTGGTTAACAACCTGTATCTACATCGCCGTCCTCACCGTCGAATACCCAACCAATCTCATCATTCAACGAGTCCCGATTGCTAAATACCTTTCCATCAACATCATTTGCTGGGGAATTGTGCTTGCTTGCCATGCAGCTTGTACCAATTTTACCAGCCTGGTCGTTGTCCGCACCCTTCTCGGCATGTTTGAGGCATGCTGTCAGCCAACGTTTGTCGTTCTCAGGTAATGTTGAACCCAATCGAGGTTTCAGACGTTTCTCATTTCTAACGAACATTCTAGTGCTATGTGGTATAAGCGATCCGAGCAGGCCGCAACCGTTACCTATTGGTACATGATGAATGGAGGCCAACAGATCGTCGGTGGTCTCCTCGCCTACTGCTTTGCCCTTATCAAAACCGGACCACTCAAGTCATGGCAAGCTCTTTTCATAACCTACGGCGGCATTACTGTCCTATGGGGCATCTTCATCTCCTTCTACATGCCAGACTCCCCTATGCGAGCAAAATGCTTCAAGGAGGGAGATAAGAGGCTAATGGTCGAACGAGTCCGTGAGAACCAGACCAGTCTCCAGAACAAGCGCTTCCGAAAAGAACAAGCCATCGAGGCTCTCTGCGATCCTCAAACTTGGGGATACTGTCTCATCTCTATTTGCACTACGCTTCCAACTAGCGGTCTTGGAGCCTTCAAGGCTATTATTATCTCTGGTTTCAACTTTACCGTGTTGCAAACACAGCTTCTCGCCATGGTTCTTGGATTCTACATCATCTTGGTTCTCTTTTCCACCGTCTGGATAGTGAAGAAGACTGGACAGAATTTGCTCGTGATGGGAGCATACGTCATTCCGTGAGACATCAAGTTGGCTTCCTCTATTGACATCGTACTAACCTTTCGATAGCTCTTTTTATTGGAACAATTGTTCTGATGACTGTGGAAAATAAGAATGAAGCCACTCGCATTGGTCTGCTCATCAGTTACTACATCACTCTCTCTTTCTGGTCCGCCCAGACTCTGGGTTTATCCATGATTAGTCGCAATATTGCTGGGCAGACAAAGAAGGCGACCGTGGTAGCAGCAAACTTTGTATCTTGGGCGACAGCCGCAGCCATTGGTAATATCTTATCTTCTCCTCTTTGTCCCCTGGCTAACGTATTGCCTTTGCAGGTCCACAAGTGTTCTTGTCTTACGATGCCCCTCGGTACTTTATCGCCTTCTCTACTCATCTCGGATGCTACACTCTGTTAGTCATCGTCATCTTTACTCTGCGATGGCACCTGAAGCGCCAGAACGATAAGAAGGACGCTCTCTACGCTCGTGACCAAACGCTTGCCAATGCCTTTGACGATCTCACAGATATTGAGAACCCCAACTTCCGATACATTTACTAAATCAGGATTGGGGGAACTTGTATGGTTCAGTTCAGCTCGGACAAAGCCTTTCGACGGAATGTGGGAGACCTCTCACGTAGTATCATAATAGCATACAATGAGAAACTTGTTCGACGATACGGTCTCAACTGTGTTCCAAGATCCGCTGCTCCTTGATCGAGGAGGCAGAATGCTGCTATTGTATGCGAGATGTATCATTCAGTGTTCTCTACTATCTTCTGCTTTCTCTTCTGTCCTGGCTTCCGTCTTCTCTTCTGTCCTCTCTTCTATCTCCTCTTGATTCTCATCTAGGCGATCGGGGGAGGAGGATGGGCTCCCTCGCCCATCGTCGTTAGGGCGACCCAAAGCGGAATCGTGAGGGGATTGTCCCTTCATTGACGCAGGATAGGTCGGGTATGTCGAATATTGAACGCCTTCCACATTGTAGTGGCGCTCCCGCTTGACACCATGATTTGGTACTGGGGCCGATTTATCTCGCGCCTAATTGACATGGTTAGCATACCGGCCCTAACCATTGGTCAAGTCCTCGGAGATCAAGACGAGTAAGAAGGCCTGTATAATAGATAAACTAGTGACTCACATCTTCTGTATCATAATGCCCGTCACTAGTATAGCGCGGGGAGTTCAAGGAAGATCGTGCGTAGAAATCTTGCCGGTATCTCCCCTGTCCGGATGAACGTTTGCTTCCGGTGTTGGCCAGGATGGAGTCTGAGTAATCCGATTCCTCGACGTCCTCAACGTAAGAGACAAAATGTCTTGTCGTTCTCGGTGAATATGACGGCCTTTTGCCTTCTCCAGGCTCTCTTTGGTATGGAGCACTTGAGTTCGAGGTCCTTAGCGGCGAAACTTTGATCGTAGGCTTCGGCAGGTCTGCATGGCTGCTTCTGGGATTGTCTGAGCTAAAGGGTGGGAGATCGTTGAGACCCTCCATCTTTGAGTCACAACCGTCATACTTGTTAGTCTTATCATGCTCATCATGATCAGCATCCCAGTCGGAATCATTGTCAACCTCGTCAACCTCGTCTATATAAGACTCGCTCCCATTGTCCACTATATCATCCGCGACATGACTGCCAAGTACCCGGGGTCTGGAATTGGACCTAGGCGGCGGATCTTTCACTGCGGGCCCGTCACCTTCTGAAAGAGCATCCTGATTGTTCCGCATCGCACCCGTCGTTTGATCAGCAGGCTTGTTTCTATGGCTGGCCGAGGTAGAATCCTCGGGATCCCCAGGTGGAGGTGAAGAGGTAGTGCTCCTGTTCCTTGGGCTCGACACTCTGCTGCTTTGTGGGCTCCAATCGCTGCTGGCCAGAGAGCGCCAGCTTGGTTCCTCCCGGTAGCTTGGTCTCTCCCCGTAGCTGTGTCTTTGTCTGGTTCCTCTGGGGCGAGGGAATATTGAGTGTGGGGGTCTTGGTTTCGGGTCCGTCACCGCAGGATCACCGTCATTTGGAAGCGTATACTCGACAAGACCAAAGAAGTGCTCAAGTGTATCGGGATACCGTAGAACATTGGCTGCCCAGGCTTCATTCGTTTCCTGCCTGGGAAGGCCCGAAGCGGCGTCTTTGTCCTCGGTCGTCGACTCTCTGCCCTTGACGTACGTTTTGAAGTCTTCACTTTCGACATATGTCTTGAACTCGCTGTTTATGAAGGTCTTTGCCTTTTTCCGTACCCAGTCTCTTGCCCGTTTACGCATTGGCTCAAAGATTCTGTGCTCTTGCTGGCTGACTGCCAAGTCAAGACCCTTCGCCTCGCAATCGCATAGTACCGAGGCCGGCGCGAGGCATATAGCACAGTCGGGATCTGCCCAAAAGGTCGGTCTCCCTGCTGAGTCGACTTCGCCGGTTGATTTCATGCCGGTCGCGGAAAATAAAAATGCAAGGACGATAGGATCACTGTTGTAATCTAGGTCTGTCCCGTGAGAACTTGGGATGAAGCCCCATTCGAAGAGTCGCCACTCGTCATCCGGAACATCTACAAAGATGGTCTCGTCGACAAAGTCGATGGACTCATCATGCTGTCTGTTCGAGTTTAGTAGGTGAAAGAGGTCGTCTGGGTCGAACGGAGTGTATCGTTCTCGATCATTGTCGATTGTGCTTCGGCTGTGTGGCTTTGCTGCGCTGTCATCGGAGCCTGAATCGTCGTCTAGTTCTTCTTCCTTGGTAGCCGGTAGCGACTTGAGGGCTAGGAACCGCATGTGTCCGACGATATGCTCTTCCATGCCGCCTTTCACCTCCTCCACACCACAAAGAGGACAAGAGGTGAATAAAGGACCAGTAGCACGGCAGCTCCGGTCTGCCAGCACGCTAAGTTGGGCATCGTTGAACTTGTCCCCATGGCTCGTTTTCATGTGGTTGATGTACTCGTCTCTTGTATCGCAAACGACTAGAGGATGTGACTTGGAGGTACAGCGCCATCGCATAGCATGCTGCTTCATGTGCTTTATCCAAGCATCGCTGTGGTTGTACAGAGTCTCGGGAGAGTCGCACTCTTCAAAAAGACATACGTAGGGATCGAGATCATTCTTGACGTGCAGTCTATCACGGTTAGCGTTATCAAGTAACTCTGCTAAGGAATAGCTTACCTCCATTTCGACTCTTGGACCACGTCTCGAACTGGAAGAGCATAAAAGCAAAACTGGCAGACCACTTCCCCTACTGCTCTCAGACAATCGTCCCAGTAGTCATCCAATATCTGCTTGTAGGAAGCACGATGCTTTCTAACAGCATCCCGTGCGGCTGGCGCTGGGGGCGCTTTCGGTCCAAAGTAGCCAGGGATATCTCCCAACGTGACTTTTAGCTGTTCTTCCTGGTCTTTTTTGAATCTTCGGTATCGTTTCATAAGAGCACCACACGGAGCAGGTGGGAACTGGAGTTGGTCGTGACTGCTCAAAGCGACAGTCTTGGAGACGGATATGACTGAAGGGGCGGCGGCTTGTTGGAATTTCTCGGCTACCAAGGTCGTTGCTGTTTGTGGAACTGATGGGACAGTACTAGGAGTGGGAGCTGGTGCGGTTTGTTGCTTGATAGGTTGTCGTTGCACGCCAACATTGGGTTTAACCTTAGGAGCCGACACTCTAGGTGGTAATGGCAGCTCTGGTGGACGAATAGGTTTCTTGTCGTAGCGTTTCCTTCGGTACAAAATTCTCTTCCGCCGTAGCACCATGCTGTTGGCGAGGCGTTGTTGGATATTGTCACTGACTCCGGGAAATCTATCTCGAATCTGGTTGCTGAATAGGTGGTGGAGAAATGGTTCAGCATCGTTTCCTTCGTCATCTTTGATCTTGAAGGACTTTTTCGGCTTCCACATTTTGTTTTTCTTTGCTTGCTCGGCGAATCGTATTTGTGAATTTGTGAAGAAGGGTTAGTTCCTTGCTGATTGCTTCGATAGCGTGGCTCAGGTCTTCGGGGACTTTTTCTAGAACCTCCTCTTGAGTCTTTTCTAGAATGTCCTCCTGAGGCTTTTCTGGAACCTCTCCTTGAGTCTTTTCGGCTATAGGCTCAAGGATCTTTGAGCCTAAGACAACGTTGTCAGTCAGCCGTCGCTGTGATCCAAATGGGACCATCACTCACAACTCTGGATTTTGTAGTCCAATGCCTGCAAAAGGCCGATAACAGCATCTTGCACATCCGACGCCTCTCGTAATCGATGATCTAGAGAGTCCCGGCCAGCACTGAAAACCCGGATATTGGCGGCCCAGATGGCAAATCTCGCATGCTGATCTTCCACAAGCGATAGCTCACGGTGATGGATTTTTGCGGCCTTGTTGAGGCAATTCTGGAAGGACTCGCCGCATGATCGAGCACTTGCAGCGACTGTTGTTGTTATGGGCGGCGAGTCAACCACCGTCGTCTCCATCTCGTCGATAGAGTTGAAGTTAACCTCTCGAACCAGCTGACAAATTGTGTGAGAGGGGATTTGAGGCAAGGGTGCCTCAATTCCGAGGCAAGCATACGGTTGGTCTAGTCTTGTTGTCAGCTTCTCTTATTGGTAGATGTTGCAGGGGGCTATGTTCCAGCCCGCCGTCAGATGATGATCCTACAACAAACCCCTCAGTTGAACCGCGGCGATGGTCTCGAGTCGAGAAAGAGAAGCCGCCAACTCGCTTCAGGGCACGTACAACAGATTGAAGCAGATTGCCAGGACTCTGTGGCGGGGCGAACATGATCCTCAGCTGAGGGGCTTCTACGCTGAGCTACATGCATACTTTACCATCATTTATCATCACCTAAAACGCATCACCAGCAGCCATGTCACAATCGATAACCATCTCCTAAACCGACTGTTGGACTGCATAGAGCCGATATTCACACGCAACCTTCTTCGACTGTCATCTGATGACAGGTTACGACGTTTGGATGACGTTCGAGACGAGATTCAAAGCCTGGCAGACAATGGAGCCAAGGTGGAGGCTCTTCAGCCCTACCTAGATTTTGGAGCGACAGAAATTCAACGTGACGATTTTCTGGAGTCTCTGAGCACCCTCGAAAAAGAGCTCGAAACCCGATACCCAGAAGACATGTCCCAATGGGCCCCAGAAGATTTTGGCCCATTAATCAAGATCAATGAACCATCATATGCAGTCTGGAACGCCGCCCAGTCAATGTTCAAAGCTCTGGTAGCATGCAAGGACTGCGTCTGCACACCCACCCACGACTTTGGCGCTCGTCTCTGCCTGGGTACTCACCGGAAACCTGATTGTGAGCCTGACGACCAAGTCGACTTTGACATGTTTCTCTCCCTGAAGGAGGATTGGCATGAGGCACATATTCATACAGCAAAGGAACGGGCGGTTAGGATTGCTGTGGGACAATCGAGGCAAAGACAGAGGGCCCCGAGGAGTATGGTTGTGAAGCAACTCTGTGAACCGATTGCGAGAGTCAGTACCATGGCGGGATACCGGCTTCAACTCAAAGTCACGAAAGATCAGCTTTTCAAACTCCAGTCGGAGAGGAGTGGATCTCTTGTCGACAAGACGAAGCATCCAGTCTCTTTAGACCAGTTCCTCAGAGACAGACCGCGCAACTTTACCGAGAGGACGAAACGGATTCTGGCCGTCATCCTAAGCTCGACGGTATTTCACTTACACAACACCCCGTGGTTAGAGCCGAGTTGGAGTTCGTCCAATGTTTTATTCTTTCAGACCTCCTCATCGGCTGTCACGTTGCGGCCGTTCATCCAAACGAAGCTTTCACTTCTCAATATCTCGCCACCTGATGGCCGCGAACACAGTCCGGATACAACCGACTCGGAGGATTTGGACCCTGATGATTTGGATCCCGACGACTTTGATCCCGATGATATGGACCCAGATGATTGGCTGATGCACCGATGTCCGATCCTCGTGACTCTGGCAATGATGCTCCTAGAGATTTACTTTGCTACTCCCTTCGACGTTCTAGCCAGGCGATGCAACGTCGACCCAGGCGACTCACAGAGCAGCACGAAACATCTCGATGTCAGTGTAGTCTTCCAAGCATGCAGAACAGAGATCCCCGAGAATTCACAGTTCTACGTCGCCGTGGGGAGCTGTCTTGATCCGCAGGTATGGGAGACTGAGAATGGAGGCAGCCTCAGTAGCGACGAGCTGAGACCCAGGATCTACGAGAAAGTTGTCCTCCCACTGGAGACTGAGTTGAGCCAGGCTTATAGTTCGATATCGATCTATGACTTGGACAAGTTTGCCGAGACCTTGGACTTTGCGAGCTGGGATCAGACGATACAGACGTTGAACCAACAGACGAACGTGGAGTCTTCTCAACGGAACACAGGACTCGGCCTGGGGCTAGGGAGGAGTTACAGCTTGTCCCCCAGCCTAACGGCACCCTACCACCCTCCAGGGACTTCTCAGCATATCAGAAGGCTATCGGATTTGGACCCACGAGCCACAATTTCGGCATCAAGCACCCCAAACCTGACCCGTTTTCCTTCCAACTCTGATGCCGACGCCGCATTATGCGACTCGACAGCCTCACTCAGCTTGGAGTCCCATCCTCAGTGGAAATACACAGTCGGAATTCTCTGCGCCCTCCCAAAAGAACTTCTCGCCGTACAAGCCCTCTTCGACACAAAACACAGCAAACCCAAGAACCTACATGGAGACGTCAACAACTACGCCCTAGGCACTATCAGTGGCCACATGGTCGTCGCCGCCTGTCTTCCAGCAGGAGAATACGGGACCAACGCCGCTGCAGACTCGGCGTCCAACATGAGACGGAGCTTTCCGAGCATAACGTTCTGTCTTCTCGTGGGGATAGGTGGCGGTGCTCCTACACCACAGAACGATATACGACTCGGTGATGTGGTTGTCAGTCTTCCGACTGCGAGGTTCCCTGGTGTTATACAATATGATCGGGGGAAGGAGATTGAGAATAGTTCTTTTTGAACTTACTGGGGCTCTTCAACCGCCTCCGAGACAGTTGATGACTGCCATTAGTTCATTACGATCAAACCCTGATCTCCCTTCTAACCCACTGCAACCATTCTTGAATGACGTTGTGAATCGGGTACCAGACTCGTGGAAGATGAAGTACATGCACCCCGGACAAGAACACGACCGCCTGTTCTCATTGGTTTGCTCTGGATGTCAGGCTGGACAATGCACAGACATGAACAGCCACCTGCAAACGCGTCCACTTCGACAAACCGACCACCCTGAGATACACTATGGCCTCATAGCCTCAGCAAACCGAGTCCTCAAAGACGCAGCAGTGAGGGACCACTGGGCACAAGAGCACGGCATTCTATGTTTTGAGATGGAAGCAGCAGGAGTCATGAATACGTTCCCGTGCCTTGTCATCCGCGGGATCTGTGATTATGCCGATTCATACAAGAGCAAGGAGTGGCAGGAGTATGCAGCTGCGACGGCGGCGGCGTATGCAAAGTTGTTGTTGATGGAGGTGGCTGTTTGTGATGACACGAGGAGCGTGTTTTGGGAACAAGAGAGGACTTTGGCTGAGTTTCGGCCGCTCGAGCAGCCAATTAGTAACGAGCAGAGAGTCTAATAAATAACTACTTCTTATTGACAAGTTCAAATCTTGCTCAGGGCGTGCGGTTGCCTGCTATTACCCAATATTGTTGGCCTCGTTCTCCGACGGATAAATCGTAGGTCTAGCTTCCAGCAACAATAGAGGCGAACAGGAACGCAAGTATAAGCAGGTACTCGTAATAAAACCCAACGCCATGAATCATCGTGGCCTGCAGGGGTTCATCATATCTTCTACTCGATGCCCTTCAGTGTCTTCAAATGACGATCCAAGTTGGAAAGGGCAAGGCTTCACTCGAACAGTAATATAAGAAACGTCGGTTATTGCTATAGCTGGTACCTATGAGTTGATGGCCATATGCAATACACCAGGCAAATATGACAATGAGGGAATCAAGTCCTTCTCAACCCAAACACTCCATATTTACATGATTGTCCTCATGACTCTTGCCACAAAGGAGTGAAAGCGTTCCAATGTGTAGGGAAAGAAACTATTGCTTGCGCTCCACGAAAGCAGGCTCACGCTCAGACATGGTAGCATCATTTCTCTGAACAGCCTTGTCGGCGTCTGCACTGCTCCTTTCGGCACTGTTATGGTAGGCAATATCACCCTCGAGAACATTTCCACCTTCAAGGCCACCATCGTTGATAACGGGGGTCTCACCCACAGTGATCTGGGGTGCCACCGAGTACTTGCCATCACCACGCGCGACACGGTGAGCCGGGATGAGAATGTTGAGAAAGCGAGGAACGATGAATGCACCAACGATGAAGATGACGACAAAGTGCATAAGCACAAAACTGTAGATGAAGGGCGGATCGTCGGCGTGGCCGTTGAGGAATTTGGGGTAGGCAAAGGAAAACACCAGTGCTACAGCGGGACCGGTGATGTACTTGAGACAGATGGGCCAAACCCAGTGAATCTTCCAGTTCTTGGAGCCACCGAGGATAGCACGGTTGAGGTCCCGACGAAGTTGGTTGCCCTACGATACGATTCATATTAGACACCTACATGAAACAGATATCCTGGGAAAGGAGGAATACATACCGAGTAGAAAGCCGCATACCAGAATCGGCTGAGGATCGGGTTGCCACCCCAGAATCTGGGAGCAGGGACAGTTGGCGTCTTGCCGACAAAGGCAGCAATTAGAGAACCAGCAATGAAAAACACCAAAAACCAACGCCAGCACCAACACTGGGGTTTACAAGGTGACCAAGGAGGATACCAAGGAAGGTGGCTAGGACGTAACCACCATTGTAAGCAAAATAGCTGATGGGTCCAATCTGATCAACGGGATCTCTCCAACGGTAGAGTGTACAGGCCATGTAGGTCTCGGACCAGACGGTAATGAAGAGGGCGACGTCATTGACAAACATATCAACAGCATCGAGAGTGTTGAAGCCAAACTCGCTGCTGTAGATGAGCGAAGTCAAGGCACCCAGAATAATGACCGAGGTGGAGATGACCCAGCGAGGCACGCGTTGACCAAGGTCAGTATCACAGAGGAGCGTGACCAGCACCTCAGCCAAGGCGAACACACATGTGAGTCCGAGAAGAACCAGGGTGATGAAGAACAATGCCGAGAAGAAGTTGGAGCCAGGCATTTGTGCAAGAGCCTCTGGGTAGTAGAAGAAGCCCGAGCTGAAAGTAGACAGGGGATCTACTTCACCAGGGTTGATGCCGAGAAATCCGACAACGCCCATGACAGCCAAGGCGGAGATGATCTCAATGGCCGAGTTGCTCAGGGCGATGATGAAAGCGTCCTGGACCGCGTTGGCAAACTTGTTGTTGTATGAGGCGTAGGACGTGAAATAACCAAAACCAACGCCAATAGAGAAGAACATTTGTCCAAAGGCATCCTGCCATACCCGGGGACCCTCGAGGGACTCGCTCCGCCACATGCCGACATACAGCTTGAACCCATTAGAGGCGTCGGGAAGCGAAAGCGATCGGATAGCTAGAATTCCGATCATGACGAGCGGCAAGGCCATGGTGATGTAAATGACACGTCCGGTGAGACCAACACCCTTGAAGGTACACATCCAAGTGACGAACCAAATCATGATACCCCAGCCAAACGTCTCCCCAATGATACCGCGGCCGGGATAAGACTTGAGGCCACCGCCATCCTCATCACCTCCAGTCGGAGAGACGTTGCGAACAACCTCGTTCAAGAAAAAGTCGACAGTGTCTCCGCCCGCCCAAGGCAAAGGACTCTTGAAGGACAACCGGAAATACGTCATGGCCCAGGCTAGAATCGGGACGTAGTAACCCACGACGCTGAAACCGTTGAATACCATGGAGAGACCGATGCCCTTTGCTCGATGGTTGACGTTGTTCCAAGCGGTGACACAGCCACCACGGTAGGCCTGTCCGAGTGTGATTTCGAGGAGGAGGATGGGAATTCCAATGAGGAAGAGCGCGACGGCGTACGGGATGAAGAATTGTAGACCGTAGTTGTTGAACACGACAGATGGGAATCGAAGAAGGTTACCCAGACCGACAGCACCACCCATGGCGCAGAGCACGAATTGCGATCGTGAGTTAAAGTTATCACGACCATCATCATCCTTTGCCGAGTCTGGTGCAAGCAACAGGAAGATTCTCTTTGCCAGGCCCGGTTTCGGGCCACCCTCGGCTTTCGCCATGTTGAGCGATAGGGATAAGGGAGGGAGGGGGGAGCAGAACTGAGTGAAGGCCGACCCTTATGCAAGATAATGGAAAGGAGGGGGGGCGATGTCAGGGAAGAAAAAGGATGAACCATGGAACATTCCTCAGGAGGGAGAGAGAGTGGTGGAGCAGATCGTTCCATATATACCCCAGATCGGGACCTCGTAAAGTGACGTGCAACCCCAGACGAGCCAAGATGATTCACAGGCTTGCCAATGAATCATTCTGATAGGTAATTGTTCAGTCATTGGGTTCTGAAAGGAAGGTAATCAAGGGTAATCGCAATGCCAAGATATACCCCAGTGCAACATACCAATTATCCCTGAGCTTGGCAAAAACAAAGCTGTTGGTTCTTACGCCAAGCGTCTCCTCTCCAATCCCGACGAGTGCCAATGCAATGCCATATCTCGTGATTGTAACCGCCAAGCGACAGGAATGGAAGGTAAAAATCCTTCCAACGGTCCATTCGATAAAGTATAAAGCCGCGCCCAGAACTTGCGGAGGACCGGAGCATTACTCCTTAATAAGAAGCCAAGAAAAAAAGCTGGGGTAAAGGCGTAGTCTGTTTTCAGCAGGTGGGCTTGGAATGATATCAATGATCTTATGACCTTTCCCGCCAAGATACATAAAGCCATGGCATAATATTTGAAATGGTCCAATAATTTGGCATGTTGATCGTAAGGGAGAATCAGCTGAGTCGTGTGTTGGAAGGTAAGGTCTTGTCAAGGCTCTCTCCACTGGACGCCCCTTTTTGCCTCGATGGTTCCGGGGGTTCAATATAGCCAAGACTTTCCAAGACTTTACTAAATTTCGGCGATCTTTTGCCGAGTATGACTAATCTTGTGTCGTAAACTTATCCAATAGTTTTGCATACCATTAGGAGGGATAATAATGGTCGCTTGATCAGCAGTTGGGTTCTCTGTTGTCTGTCAAATGAGCTGTCACATGATCAATCTTCCACGATCGAGTCCGGGGATAACTTCATTTATATATAGGTTCCAATTGGTAGCGTACGAGAGCTTGTAACAACATAACATTTAGAGGTTCGACCAGTGTAGGAAACTATTCCGTCAGGCAGGCAAAGTTCATGTACGCCGCCTTGGTCAGGAAACGCATCTTCTTTCCCCAGACGATCAATAATCCAGCAGCCATAGTGATGGCAAAAGACAGGCATCCAACCGTGATGAAGGTATCCTGTACTCCCATGCTATCGATCCAGGGTTGAATACCAAAGGTAAGGGCACTGCCGATGATGTTTCGGATCAGGATGACTGTAGTGACAGCCTCACCGTCGATAGCTTGATAGCAATCAACCGTGTAAGCTACTGTAAGCGTCGCGGCAACCGATAAGCCAAATCCTACCAGTCCCATTCCAACAATGGGTGCAATCCAGGGAAGGCCTTTAGCTGCGCCAACGCCGTAGAGGATCAGACCCCCAGGCATGATGAAAGCCGTCGGAAGGAAAGCCCAGAGACGGAACTCGGGTTCACGCCAGCCACGGTTTCGGCGCGAGAGAAACATGGTGAGCTGGTCGTTGAAGGGACCAGCAAAGTAAGACCTAACAACGGTAATTGTTAGATGGCATATTTTCAATGAGTTTGGTATAAACTTACCCAAAGATCGCACCAACAAGCGGAGACAGCCAAATCAGACCAAGAGCATCGTTGCCAAAGTTATAAGGAGCTGGACCGAGGATGGTGGCAGTAGTTGTACCCAGGACGCTGATCCATGACACAGAAGTGCCGTACTCAATGCCGCACTATTGCATGTCAGTGTTAAAAAGGTCGTAGCTTGTAGAAGGTTGCGAGATGCTTACCCAGAGGATGGCTGGAAACCAAGACAGTTGCAATGGTTGATAGCATTGCTTGAGCAAGAGCTTAATGCTGCCCGGGAAGATGATCCATAGGCTGGTCTGGAACTTGAACTTGTCGGCATCCAAGACTTCACCCACTCTATGAACAGAAGTGTTGCTGCTGTTGATTTGCAGGTTGTGTTTTTCATCCTTGGCGTCTTCTTGGGCTGTCTTCTCCTCAGAACTGGTCCCGTCTCGGCCATTGGGTCCAAAGGTGCTTGCTTCCACTTGAGATGGCTTTCTGATGAAGCGACTTTCTTCGAGGGTCAAGAACATGACTATCCAGACGATACCACAGAGGATGGCTCCCCACCAGTATACCCATCGCCAGTGGAGTGTCTTTACCATGTAACCGGAGGCGATCGGGCCAACAGACGATCCAAACATCAGACCGAACGAGTAGATACCCAGTCCAAAGCCTCTCTCATGGGTAAAAAGAACGTCGGCGATCGAGACGGGGATCAAGGCTTCGTAAGGAGCGCGGCCCAAACCAAAGAGGACGTGGGCACCGATGAAGTCGCCAGAGTTCTTGGCTTTGGCTAGCCAGATCTTGCTTGCGATAACAATGACCAAGCTTGATAGATAAGTGAATCTGCGACCAAGTTCTGCTTATGATCAGCTATCAAGAAACCAACAAGGGGTCAGGTATCCGGCTTACTGTGAGAGAGAGGAGTGAAAAATATGTTGCCAACTCCAAGCATCAACAAAGTCAAGGCAGTGCCGACATTAAGAAGAGTAATAGTCGTTCCAAGTGCCTCCTGAATGTTGACATAAATGGGCGCTTCCCAATTGCCCAGAGCAGTCATGAGTGTACCATAGGCAATCAAGAGGAACAGATGATACCTCTTACGCCAGACAGACCAGCGCAGAGGATCCGTCAAGTCATCGGCTGGAGTGGGTATCAAGATGATATCAGCTGTAGAGTCGGCGCTCAGAGGAGACGGCTGCTCGACGATGTACACCGTTCCGGGTGCAATGTCATAGTCTGACGTATGGTCGCGTGTGGTGGACTCCATAGAGTAAGTTGGTAGTGATGCTAGTTTGAGGACAAGAGATGGTGGATGAAGCGAGGAGAAGAGCTTTCTCCAGATGAACTGCCTCCTTCTTATAATGATCCGAACCTACAGAAGATAGAGTGAGTTCCCATGGTGCAGTAAATGTTATCAACAGCCTGCCGAGTGGTGTTGCCGGACGATGAATGAATGAGTCGAGGCTGGCGATAGTCTCGTTTCCTATCTAAAAGACAAACGAGCCTAAACCCAAAAGAGTCTTCCGACACGCTAAAGCAAGTCGAAGTTTACCGGGTCCAAGGGTCGGGATTTGCCTCCGCGATAGCATCACCAACTCCACAGCAGTAAGCTAAACCCAGTTAGGTCTTCCGACACGCTAACGACTCGGTGGGAATCTGGGGATAGATTCAGACCCCGTGATATCATCCTGTCGATATCTCATTTTTACGTAAAACCCCAGGGTTCCGATTCCGAGGTTGGGTCCGGATGGGCTTGGCGAGCAGGGATGAAAGCTGGGATTCGAACTTCTGGCCAATGCCGATGGTAAGCTCACTGATCAAAAGAGAGCACCTGCAAGTTCAAAGTGTATAAAAAGATCAAACTTCTCCTTAGCCTCCTATCTTGTAATCATTATCCTCAAATCAGCCCCTTGGTCCATCTACTTCCTGTCTATCATGGCTATCAAGATTACACCGAACCCTAGCTTTGATGAGGTCCGTCAGGCCGTAACGGCCTACATCCAAGGACTTGCTGGCGATTTGTGGACTCTGAATAAGCAGGTAAGTGAGGAATCGCGTATCAGGTAGCGAACTGGACTAACACGAGGGCAATCACTCTAGATCCACGATGAACCCGAGATCGCCTTTCAAGAGTTCAAAGCTCAACAACACATCTCAACTTTTCTCCAATCCCAAGGCCACCAAGTACGACAAGGAGCATACAACCTACCCACCGCGTTCGAGTCTACACATGGCACGGGCGGTCGGTGTATCAACTTCAACGCAGAATATGATGCCCTTCCAGGCCTCGGACACGCTTGTGGGCACAACTTGATCGCCACAGCTGGCGTGGCTGCTTATCTCGCCTTGTCGTTTGTCCTGGACAGGTACGGCATCGAGGGAAGGGCGCAGTTACTTGGCACGCCTGCTGAAGAAGACGGTGGAGGAAAGATCTTGCTACTTGGTGCAGGGGCATACAAAGATGCTGACGTCTCTTTGATGATGTAAGTCCTCGCATTACTATCAACTTATTGTAACATATACTCATCGTCATACAAGCCACCCCATGATTGAAGCCGACTATCAACACCAAGGCACGCTCGGTTCAGCTGGTCCCTCTTCGATCGCCATCACAGATCTCATCGTCGAGTACAAAGGCTCCAGCGCCCATGCAGCGGCCAACCCATGGGATGGTATCAACGCCCTTGATGCTCTTGTAGCATCGTATAACAACATCTCGATGCTACGACAGCAAATAAAGCCTGACGAACGCATCCACGGCTGCATCATGGAGGCACCACGATTCACCAACGCCATTCCAGATTGTACCAAGGTCAAATACTCGATCCGTAGCCCCAGTATGGAGTCGCTCGGCAAGCTGACTCGCCGTGTAAGAAGCTGCATTGAGGCTGGAGCGACTGCAACGGGCTGCGAAGTGGTGGTGAAAGAGGAGCTTGCTTATGCTGATCTTTGGGTCAACCAGCCTCTTTGCTCCATATTCAAACAACAAATCGATACTCTCGGCGTTCCCATATCCATGCCTAAAGAGGGCGAAATCATTGGCGGTTCGACAGATATGGGCAATGTCAGCCAAGCAGTGCCTGGATTGCATGGGATAATTGGTATTCCTGCGCCTCCAGGCACGTCCATGCATAACCGGTCTTTTGCAGCAGCCGCTGGTACCGTAGAGGCCCATGAGAGAATCCTAGAGGCTGCCAAGGCTATGGCTATGACGGGATGGTCTATCTTGGTGGATGACGGTCTTTTTGCTCGGGTTGGGAAGGACTTTCAACAGCGCAGGTCAAAGTCACATATATAGTAGAGGAGATCGTAGTGAAGCGTTGAAGTAGCAGCACGGAGTATCATTAAATTGTCCTTATAGTATCACGGTCCTCATAAGAGACCCATTGAACAACACATCCAGCCCCAGGGCACTGTCCGGAGAGTAGCCAAAGGCGTCTGGGGTTCCGGACCCTAACTAAGCCTGCGGAACTTTCATCTTCCAACTCAACAGTAGATGGGGCATCCCAAGTTCCCCACGTCGACGCTAGAAATCGGAGAACCGATGTTGCCGCTCGTTCACCTGCAAAGTGACGCATCGCCTCCACGTGTGCAATAATTACAGACTTGTCTTGACTCGATGAAGCGGCAATGCCAAGAACTGTGATTGTCCAGAGTAGACAAGGTAAGTCGGTTCGAACGTGTCGTAAATGAAACAATGCAGATTTGAAGAGTGTTGTGACGTCTGAATCGTGAACTGTGGCTGCCGGGCATGCGAGCTTCAAGATGAGAAGGCTCGTTGCCAAGAAGTAGAGATTTCGCATGTGAAAGCCCTCGTCGGGGTGTTTGTAGTGGGAGGGTCGGGATTCCGAGCTCAGCGAGATAACTACCTCTCCCTGAGCAGTGGATGCATCACTGCCTGGAACCAACTGCTCGTTTCTTGAGACGTCTCCCTCCGACCAACTATTGTGTTCTTCAAGATGGTTGTTGCCGGGTGATAGTTCTTCCTGGAGTTTGTCGAGCTGTGTCTGCAGTTGACTCAACTTTTCCAGTAGTTCATCCGAAGTTATGTTATTTCTGTTATGAAGAAGATGGGAAGCCTTGAATATGATGTCAAAGGTCCAAATAGGAAGGAAAGCCGATATCCCAGCGTTCTTGAGTTGAGGGCTAGAGGCACTCTGCTGTAGCACAGAAGACTCCGACCAAAGCCGTATTACTCTAGAGAGCCCCTCGTAGCTTTCTAAAGGACTGGGTCGAAAAAGTGCTGTTGATGGCGATCTGATAAATAAATGCCTCCAAAATCAATGCGTGATGAGCATTTGAAGGAGGTTGGTTGATGGCGGCATGCAATCTAGCTGCTGCGGATAGGTGCGGTGTGGACGAGTCATTATTCACGTCTCCAAATCTCTGAAAACTCGGCTATCAGCTTTTATTCGGGATCCAGAGTGTGCGTTGCTAGAATGAAAGAACCTACACCAAAGACGTGCAGTATGAGAATAGTCGCAAAGGTCGACTCGTCTGCAACAGTAACTCCATATTCGATGCTTCTTCGTAGCTCTCTTATCGCTTTTTGTATACTGCCTAAGCGCATGATCACGCCAGCTCGTTTGGAATTGAGAGATGAGCATTGCCGAGCATGATAGCCAAGCATGGAGCATGCTTGGAGACCTGGACAACCAAGGAAACCCTTGAGTGAGAAGCGAATATTCCCCGCCAAAAATCGTGGCCTGATGTAGCCCGGTCAAACACCTGTAGCAAGTCTACCATGGAGCAAGACGGTAGGCTTTTGGCGCATTCGGAAAAGACGGTTGAGGGATTGAGGCTGTGGAGTGGAAATGCAACGACCATGTCGGTCAGACTACTCGCACTGGCGGCATCACTTGCTGATGAAGTCGATGCGGCAACTTCTGAAAAGGGGGATCGACAATTTGTTGAGCCTGGCGACCCAAGGTTTGCACTATTCTCAGCAGAGAGGTTAAGCCGGTTATCTAAGGAGGGTTTACGCCAACGGCAGATGACGCGACGCGTTGAGCATTGACCGCACATAGGACGAGCCTCGTCACACTTCTTGTGTCGTTCACGACCTATGAAAACGCATTAGATGGATTCCCTTTTTCATGATGGAGGAACTGAGTCTTTACATGGTATGCACCCTTTTTCGAGACCGTCGACGTTTTTCGTTTCAACTCGGCGTCCACCCAACCCCCTGAATAGAGCTCAAAATTGGCAAACATGGCGAATCAAGGGATTAAGGGCTGTAGTTTGATAAGGTGTAGTAGGCACGGCATTATTTCAATGACGCCCTTGGAAGATAATGATGATGAATATTAGGCGGTTCAGGATGAAGGTTAGAGAAGCGGGCACGCGTCTTATCGGAGATCTGAAGTTGGTTTTATCCGAAGTGGCGATATGATTCTTATTGCCGATTTCAAAGCCGAAGCCGCACTAAATACACCCCAGTCGGGTATCTCCAGACATCCCATCGTAACCTCATTTAGCCTTCCAAAGCCAGGGTGCTCTTAGTGTAATTCAATCTGCCTTGTAAAGAGCCATGACATACGGTCTTCTTCATCGGTTATCCCGACTTCAACTATAATAAAGAACACATTTCCAACACATCATAGCATCATATCCCAATGCTAACACAGTGGAGCCATGACATACTTGATCCGTAGCAATACATACATGCGTAGTCCGACAAAAGTTTCCACGCACATAGTAGGTAGACTCTTGGCTCCAGTGTTTAGGTCTCATCCAAAGAGCCACTTAGCCAGCCAGTACAGGATAACACAAAGACCCAGGGACACACAAACAGCTAGAAAGGCAAAGAGGTACAGACCAACCACCACTACATCCTCCATATGAAGGCGAAGCATCGTCCCAACAAGCCACTGATAGTAGTACCCACGGCTAATCTCATCCCGAGTAGAAAACTGTTGATACGGCTGGGTCCGAGAAACAAGGTAGTGTCCGAAGTTTGCGAATCGGTTTCCGCAACGTGCGGATCGCCAAACACGACGAGTACGGTGATAGGCGTCAACTGCCATAAAGACAAAGATGGCCAAGAGAAATATGATGGGCCTGAGAATCAAGTGGACCATCATCTAATTTCTTTTGTCAGTGAGAAGCATCAAGATTGCAGTATTATAGACGCAGAGTGGCATAACTTTGAGGACTGGTAGGCATGCTTGGATAACGTGTAGCACGTAGCGAGGTAGTAGTTGCTGGACCAGGATAGCCACCTGGAAAACTTTCTTTAAAAGATAAACAACAATAGTCTGAATTGTTAGAAAGTGTTGATGAATTCACAGCAACTCTGGTGATTGCCCGCTTTCCTTTTTATGCCTGAGCAAAGATCAAGCAAACATCAATCCCTATACCTCAGTAACTACTCAAGATACCAAACATGGTCTCTACCTCATCATTATGGACGCTGCTGATTCGTCAAAATGGAAAAGGGCATTTAGCATCGGCCCAATCATCATAACAGAGTCAAAGACCTGCAAGAAGGTGGAGTCCTGTCAGCATGTAATGTAGGCTCTATTGGCCATGTTTCTAAACAGCAGCCAATGCTCTCAGGTTGCCTCCCTTTGGGCCTGAAGCTGCTTGATTCTCTGGCAAGGCTCTCGCTCCCACATTCGTCAGCACCCCTCTTACTCAAAACATCACCCATAGTGAGGATAATCAACTCCCATCGAGCAGCACCAACCCCACGCGCAAGCCTAATGGGAAGACGCCCAGGAATTCCAGAAGAGGAGTGGGAGAAGTGGAAGGAAACCATCGAGCGGATCTACATGGTAGAACAGCAGACTCTCAAGCTTCTCATTAAAGGGATGGTTAGCACACATGGCTTCATCGCAACGTACGTTGGACCAACCCCTCATAAAAGACATCGATCCCATGATGGTTTTAATCTGTGGCTAATATGTGACAGCGAAAAACAGTATCGAAACCGGCTTGAAAAATGGGGATTTTGGAAGAACAATACTCAGAGAAACCCAACTTCTACTGTTGATCGAGATTCCAACCATCCACGGAAGAGAGCAGCCCAGGCCCTTCCCTCGAATGAACAACGACCGATCCTCGACTTACAACCCTATCGCCATCAACCTTCACCCGAATTCCGCTGGTCCGACAACATGGACCAGCAGCTATGGAAAATACAAATCGCCATTAACACCACCATCAAGGATTCATTTAGATCGAAGAATAAGAAATAGGGATCTAACGGGATCATCATCACTACACCAACTTCCGTATTGGACAATTCACAGAACTGGCAGCGCCTCAACTCCCAGTGCTCCGCCTTTGTTGCCCTTTCAGGCGTGAGTCTTCATCGTGAGCTCAGAGCGGCTCTTCAACAACTAAAGCAAGACACCAAAGAGGTCAAGAGTGTGTTTAGTCCAAAGGCCTTCATATTCCAGCTTATCTACATGTGGAGGGTGTGCTTGGAACTTCTCAAGACACCATTACTTCTACCTCGTCTGAAAACGGCAGATGGCATGTCAAACCTATCACTCAACCCTATTGTTCCGACGTTCGTGGATCAATGGGAGAAGCGTTTGGCTGAAAAGCTTGGCAAGCGAGATCCCACGTGCGACATCATAGGTGCCTTGCTCGCCATTTTCAGAAGCTCTCCATAGAAGCTCAAGATGGGCTTTAACATCGATATTACATGACCATGAAGGGGTTAGGAGGGATCGTGGGGAGCAACCACGGCACGGTCCTGAAAATGTGGTCGGACTACATCACGTCTTTGGGGCAAGATATGTTCCCTAAAGGTTACGAATGGGACAGGCCGAATGACAGCTTTCGACACATCAGCTCACAAGCTGATCAGTTGGATGGTCCCTACAGTCCAGAGGCAATATCCATTTTGCAGAGCTATACGGAGATGATGCTCACCAAAACAACGATCGAGGTGGGAAACCTCAACAGTCATCATCCTTTCTCGCCATGAACTTCAAATCCCGCTCGTGTGGAGGACTTTGCTCTGGAAGTCAGGCAGAGGGCAAAGGCAAACTTACAAGCTTCTAGTAACCCCGATTGCGACTTGGTAGCGGTCGAAGCTTACGTTTTTTCCACGAACCTCCTTTCCAAGGAGCTCTATCAGAGAGCGAATTCATCTTTCAGCCTCGAGCTCCTAGATGAAGCCATCGACCTGTTGAAGCACGGCAACACAGGGTGTCTCATTTGGGCTGCCATGTTCTCAAAGAATAGGCTAAGGCTCCTGCAAGATACAAAAAGACCCCAGACTACCCAAGCTCGAGAAGCATCGCATATTAGAGCTTAGAGCTAGGCTATTAATAACGCAGGTAGCGGACTATAATTAGGCTTTGGGATAGAGTAGTAAAACTAAGTAGATATAATTTCTTATATTAGTAAATTATTTAATTATTTCATTTCTTAGCCTACAAAGGGTTTTCTTATTATTAAGCTTATATTACCTTGCTGCCTTAGGCTAACATACCATGCAGTACCCACCTGCCGGTAATACCCACCTGCCGGTAAGCAAAAAAAATATTTCCCCATACAAACTGCCCAATTTCACCTACACAGTACTTTATCAG